>JAIUND010001618.1:0-32496 GCA_034699125.1 Gisinianus flammeolus | reverse complement strand
AATATGTCTGTTTAACTTTCCAATTCCGAGAAGGAAGCCAAAAATTAAAAATAATTACACAACAGCTATATGGGAGACGAAGAAGAAGAAGAAAAAAAGAATGGTCGGTATCTCCAACTGGTAGAGACGAGCACCAATTCCTGCTATGTTTCCACAACTAAATATAGGATTTGATGGAGACACCTTTGGTAAAATAAACTGGACTTTGTTCATTTAAAATTATAATGACTTCGGTTATTTTTTTACTAAAATTTATCGTTAATTTTCGTTACTTTTTCCTACAAATTAATTTATGAACCTTTGGTAAAATAAACTCGACTTTGTCCATTTACAATTGCAATGACTTGAATGAGAATTGTTCGAACATTCCAGGAATTATCAGTGATAGAAGATAGATTTCTTTAACTTTGTTCATTTAAAATTATAATGACTTTGATTCTTTTTTGGCACGAACTTATAATTTATTTCGGTCATTTCGTAGTATGAAATCACTATGAAATCAGTGTTTTAGGAATCTATTTTTCTGCCATAATTGTCAGTAACTTCAATGAACTGTACACACTTATTCTGAAACTTTTTTACTTATAATTTCATGAACTATGGTCTCCCTGCATTGGCAAATTCCCAATTGCAACTTCAAATTTTATGTTGTACATAAAACACCATATATATATGGGTCAATACAGCAAAATAAAAAAGAAATAACTCCACTTGTGGTAACACTAAAAATGACTTCACAATGCATTGAATAATTACATCAAAATTCAGCACGGAAAACATGAATATGTACCTTGTTTTTTCTTTTTAATTTAGTCCATCCATAGTAACTCTCTCGTAACTCTTCCTAACTTTTCGTAACTGTCTGTAAATATGGATTCTTCAGTTAATATGACTAATTAAACCCCCTTTTATTTAAGCTTGTTTCCCCCAAAAATCTTCCTAGCCCCCCTTTTCTAATCTGGCCCCCCAAGGGAAACCCCTTCCCCGTTGATATTAGAATTCTTATTAAAATTAGTTAGTTATTAAAGTTAGTTAGTTAGTTAGTTATAAAAATTAGTTAGTTAGTTAGTTCTAATTCATGAATTAAAATCAACTTGTTAGACAATTTATGTTGTCTACGTACTTAGTACTTAGCCAAATGCATTTATTTATCCTGCGGATGCTATAGTTTTTTCCACATGTACTAGACAGTTAGGCACGTATAAAAATTAAAAAAGAAAAATCATTCCACTTTTTTTTTACCATTTTCATTTTTTGTTTTTCATTTCTATACGGCAGTTAAAGCAATGACGATTTTTCATGGGTATCAAAGATGAAGTGTGTTTGTGAACAGAGTCGAACACATCGTAATGTATCATATCATCCATAGTCCTCTGACTAGTTTCCCTTATTTAATTGTGATGCAGGCACGAGTCTCTTCACCTTGCATACGGCGTACACCTATAGTACTACTATGTAGACGGCTGAAAGGTTTGAAAAAGCATTATGGACCGAGAGTCGATATCTTTCTACTAATTCTACTGCAGCTAGGCTTATGATCTATGTAGGTAGTGTGTATTTGTGTACTTATTTGTATTTGTAAACTGACGTAAGTATGTACGTACACATACTATATATGATTCTGCCGCAACTTCTTTATCATGTAAATGCCCAAATATCTGTTTGCTCAACTGCATTGTGGATGAGTAAAACAATGGACTAAAGAGTACAGTAAGGTTCTGAAGTGTAGTCAAGGTGGTTAGAATAAAGAGTTTGGGACAAGTCACAAGATATACATTCAGATGGACAAGTTAGACAGGTGTTTTACATCATAAGTCAAACCCTTGCTGTTCCTCGCTGTGGATTCGGTGGCAGGGAAATTCACCTTTCTGGCGCACTTACGCTACCACGTCTTGACTCTACTTGTCAATTTACTCTGCATTATCCATGGATGTTTTTGCAAACAAACCTCAGGGTGGTAAAACTTTCAAGTCCATCTCCGTCTCTTTCTTCTTCTTCTTCTTCTTCTTCTTCTTTTTACATTGATCAACTCTGTTCTGCTGTAATGCCTGTAATTCTTCACACACATACCTTTGAGCAGTTTTCTCTAAGACAAGCCAGAAGAGATGGAGAGGAAAGAATTCAGGTGCATGAAAAGCATCTTCAAGTTGTTCCTGAAAAAAGGTCTATGGATAGAAAATAAATAGGAAAGAAGACCAAGATGAAGAAGAAGAAGAGAGGAATTGAAAGAGCGTAGCCATTTCATTGTCTTGTTTTAATGTAATAAAATAAAGGAAGGAAGGAGAGCGAGGAAGATACGATGGACGTTTACGTTTACCAATCCAATGGGCATGCTTGATTATGTACGACACTGTGGGTATTGATGATGATCAAAGTGTCAAGAGGAAATGAATGAGCGCCCTTAATTTCCTAGGGTCTGTGATATGATTAAGGTAGGCCAGAGAGTGATGGTTTATAATGTTCAAGTCATAGTTGTTTCATCGTCAATAGTTTAAAGAATGTAATAATATGACGGACGGAGAAAGGTTCTTATGTTCACTCGTCTCTTATGGCATTGTTTGCTCTGAACACAACAAAACATGATCTTCAGTTCATCGAGAATAATACGAGAGAGCGAGAGAATGAGTAAGGTAGAGATGGAGAGAGAGAGAGAGAGAGAGAGATAGAGAGGGAGAAAGATGAAAAAATGCTCCTAATCAGAGGGCAGACAATAGGAAGGAGTTGTGTCGCTTGATGAGATTTTCGCGCTGAGTAATTAACTTTAACAATTGAAATTCATCAAAACTTAACAAGACAGGCGTACCTGTAGTCATGCGTATGCGAGTTTGATCAGCATGCTGAGAGGGTTTTCGATAATACTCGAAGGAGTCAACGTTAACTTTATATATTATATGCTCATCCAAAAGGTGAAGGAGAAGAATACAAACCAGAAGGAGAAAAAACTGTGTTCCAGTACAAGTCCAGAAGAAAAACTATTATTGGAAGTAAACAGAAAATCTACTCACTCACTCGGACTTATTACAAGAGAGCAGTACAATGGCGTCCCTTCTTTGAGTTGTATACAAAAGGGTCCTCTTCACTTACAAAAATCGTCATCGAAAAGGAACCCCTGCTGATGAGTCCTCTGCCCAATTCCTGCTACTGTTCAATTTCCATTATTAACTTCTTAGCATTTGATCACGATATCAAATCCATCTCTCCATTCTTCCGCCTCTATAACATACAAAAAGATGCAAGCACATACATTCAGCTCCTCTCTCTCTCTCACACACACTCTCTCTCTCTCGCTCTCTCCATTACGTTAGGTTCACAATATTCAAATGTATCAAGACCGTGACAAAAATTCTCCTCAAACCACACCCAACCATTGACAGCAATTATTTCATTCGTCAGTTCAATTCACTGGTATACAACCAAAACTCTGTCGTCATTTCTCATTTTATTCACAAGTTTAACTCTCCAACTTTAGTCCCATTTTTCATTCACGCTTTTATAATCCCAACGATAAATTTCTAGTCTATTTTTTTAATGTTCGTCTTCTCCCTTTTTTTTATTATCTCCTAATTTTGCTCCTTTGTCAAAAAAAAAATCTGAGTTTGGAAAAAGGTAGGCATGAAATAAAGTGTGCCTTTTATCTCTCTCTCTCTCTTTCTCGGCTAATATGAAATTACGAGAACTTCCAATCAATTTTCTATTTACATTGGACTATCGAAGAAGTCTGTTCATATTGTGGTATCAATATATATTTTTCATCGACAGAGAATCTTCAATGCGAAAAATCTCAAATGTTCCATTAAAAATGGGAACATTTTAATTGAATTTCAAAATTGCTAATGGGTAAACATGTAATACTATAGACTGACAAAACTCAAACCATGCATAGTTTCTTCATTCCCAAGTTATTAAAATGATATGAAATTGGAATTTATATTTTGATACATTTTAATCAATTAAACAAGTACGTGAAAACCTCAAGGCAAACAATCTTCTCTCAACATGCGAAAAGATAATGAAATCATCAAGAATAAATGTCGAAAACTTTTAAAAAGAAAGAGTTTAATTTTATAGACTCATTAAGAACAATTTCAATTTCCTGTTCATAATGAATAAAATTCCGAGTTTACTTTCATTTCCTTGTTCATAATTACCAAAAATGAATTATTTATTGAAGGAATGTAAATAGTTGCGTGAACAATGAGAAAGGGAAATAACTGAATGACTGGATTTGAGGATTTTGTATGGAAAATATTCATTGGAATGTGATGATGAGGTTGAGGATGATGATGATGATGATGTGATGAAAGAAGGGATTAAAAGGTAGAAAGTATACTTTTATCTTTATTCTATGTGTTTAATAATGCTTGAGGAATTATTCAAACTACTTATACTTAAAGCTCAAAGCTCCATTGTAAGAATTCAATATAAAAATGGAATAAAGAATGCATTTGAGCATCTCTCTCTCTTGCATTTATTGAGCATATTGATTCTTTAGTATAGCGTTAGAGCTGTATAGTCTAGGGTAATTAATCCCATATCCCATTTCAATCCTACAGTATCTCAGTACACTCAGTATAGTCAAGTATAAATAATAAATAGAATAATAATATGTAAAGCCAACACATTATACCATTACCATTATATTTGAATGTATAATATAAAGGATGAAGGATAAGACAAAAAATGTTTTGACGCTATATCTCATATCATATAGATAGAAAATAATTCGAAAGCAAAAAAAAGCTATTAGAACAAGTTAACGCTTAAAGGGTGATGTGTGTAGTAAGTACGAGGACGCGTGTCTCTTCTTCTCAGGCGAAATCAAAACATCGCCTTAATAATTACTTTGGAAAAGATCTTGTTTCCCCGCGACCAACGGCAATCATCCGCACCTATTGTTATCAACTCAGTCAGGTACAAACACACACACAAGTACATAATTCTCTCCTTCTGCTTGTTACTATTACGAGTCGACTACTCCTTTAGAGCATATTGCTGAGCTATCAAAAACATTCGTGATCTGACACAAACTCATCATTCATTTATCATCATATCACCTCTCTCTCCCTCTCTCTCTCACTCTCACTCGCCTCAAATGAAAAAGAGATAAAGTGGAAAAAATTCATTAGATCCTTGTGCATGGAAGGTGAACTTGGTCAATGAAATGTTCAAAATCTAGATTAAACGGAATTCCAATCAATTAATTTAATTTTTTTATACTCTCTCTCTCTCTCTCTCTCTCCCTCCACACTGACGCGTATTTTGTTTGTACATTGAATGAATGTACTCGAGTAAAAATTGCTACTGCATATCTGTATTTAAATAATGTGTAATTTATTTTTTGCACGATTTCCTTTCGTATTGTACTCTTTAGTAGTTTATCAGTGAAATCTATATCCAAAAAATCATCATGTATACATATTTGCTTGGGAGATGAGTTTAAATAGCTACAATTATTTTTCAATGACAAAGCTTTGAGAGTTGCTGCGGGTATTGTTGTATACAGATGATGATGATAATAAGAATAAAATGAGAGTTGAGTTGAACTGAGCTGAGCTGAGAAGGGGGTGAATTTGATTATTTAGTAGGAATTGTGAGTTGTTGTTGTTATATTCGTCAGCGAGCTTATTGGAGAGTTATTACACAAAAGTGAAAGATAAATAAGTGAACAAGTGTCAAGGGAAAAGTCTGATGATCTTCATGGGAATTCAAATTAGAGTGACAGAGAGCTTCAAGCTGCAAACAAGAAACCACAAGAAGACAAAATAACAAGGAATTGTGGAGGGGGTTGTGTGGTCGTGGTCATCAAACCAATGAGCTAGAGAAGACAGAAGGCAGTAACAACAATCCCTATATAAGCCATGTGTATATGAGTTGAAGAAAGAGAGAAAGAACGAGAGAGAGAGAGAGAGAGAGAGAGAGAGAGAGAGAGAGAGAGAGAGAATCATAAACATAATGCAAAGACAGTTTTTCAAAATGAATTATTACAGAAATTAAGTGCATGGGAAAGAAAACGGAGAGAACTGATCATGAAATTGGATTTAGACTGAAAGCAGGTTTGTACAAAAAGATGTTTATTGGTGTGGGGAACAAAACTATCAAACTCATTCTTCATGGTACGTTCGCATGGATTTGAACTTTTATTTTATTTTTTTTCAATGTGTGTGAGGAGCTTCTGTGAGGAGTCTGAGGAGTCGTCTCAAGACTTGAGATAATATCTAAAAGAAAAACACATTGCCCCGCGTACCCAGTACCCACACATAAACACTACATATACTGTATAGGTATGTATCGTATGTATACATGTGCAACAACACACTCACACTCACCGAATGAATTAAAAATTTATTACAATGACAGGAGATACTACTTTCGATTTTCCTTGTCGGTGTGTGTGTGTGTGTTAGTCTGCTTGTTTCTATGTGTTCTGTGAGTCTGTTGGTATCCCAGAGGTTGATCTTTACCTCCAGTTTTTCTCTCTTTTAGTTCCGGAAATCATAAGACTCATCATCATCATGAGGAAAAGCTTTTGTCTGCCCCTTTTTGTCATCTCACTTTCTCATATAACATCATTTTACTGCCTTAACATATATGTATATATTTTACTTCAAGTCCCTTTCTATATACATACGAGTATATATAAAATTGTATGTATGCATATTTTCATCTTACTTGTTATACCGTCTTGGTTTATCAGCAGTTTCATGACTTTCATATGCATACAAAAACTCTCCGTGTATTATCTAGCCACCACCTCCTTTCTTCTTTCTGTTATCTTTCACTTTGCTCTGCTCGTATTGTTCTGATCTCTCGCCTTGAATTTAAAAATACATAACCATCAGCATGGAAAATGCATAAAAATTCAAATATAGATTGGAGAGAGAGATAACGGGTAATAATTATTTGTATGTGGTTAAGCCCTTGTCCAGCAAACTTACCTCCATTTTCTAGCCATCGTTCTTGTCTTGTAGTTCTGAATTTATATTGTGTTGCAATTCATGTGTATAAAAGACTCGTATACATATTCTACAATAAAATATGTAAGCAGTTCTGGATTTATATACAACTCAATAAAGTGAAGAGGTGAAGAAGAAGAAGACGAAGAAGAATATGGAGAAAAATAGTAAGCATTTGTACTTTTGACTGTTTTAACTCCAGCACCTTCTTGGTCCATCAAAGTCCTTTTGGAGTTAACCCTTCCACATTCTATATCTTTCTATATCTGTGAGCAATGAGATGCTTCTGAAATTTTGGAAGGACATAACGAATTGAAGCTCGATTTGTCATGCCGAGCCATTCCATTAAATCATCTCAGATCATTTTGGATACGGTAATTTCCTAGTATAGTTTTCATACCGAATATTATAAGAAAAACCAAGTTGTTTTTCCATGGGATACAAAAATTCTCAAGTATACCCAATCAGTGGAGTAAAAGAGAATGACACGAAGGAAAAAAAATCCCCCAGTGTTTTACTTAATGCCTGTTTGATGATGCTTGACCCAGTAATAATAATATTTGAATGAAAAGTTCCCGTAGAATGCTTCAATCTAATACCTACAAAAATATAATATATAGCTATATATATATATGAAAATATTTATATATTTCGAAAACAAGATCATCCCATCACTTCATTATTTCCGCATATACACATTCTCCGTCCGTCAGTCAGTCAGTACTGGGAGAAAACTATTAGGATTTAAAAACTGAAAGGATACGTTACATATGATGGATATTAGATGGGTATATATATAAGTATCAGCACTCGGTAATGATAATAGGGCAATGTATGTAGCTGTAATGTCTTTCTATGTGATAAAGATCGAAGCGGCGGCTGCACCTCTCCGGTGGTATTCCAGAACCTCTAATGAACACATTACGCTCAATTGCACTTCAATTGCACTTCATTTGGCTCCATGAAAAAGAGAATAAAAAAAAACATTTTGAAAATGTAAACGCGTTTTATATACAAACAAATACATTCTCTGTGATATGTATGGGTTGGACCCATTGGGTTCCTTACGATTAGTACAGCCTTCAATGTAGAAGTGGATAGAAAAACCAGTCAGATACTACTATCTAGTTTAGAAGACATTTGAGTTTGAATGATTTAAATGATTTAAATTTAACAGCGACACGCGTCGAGTAAAATTCGTTTCATAGAAATTTCCTTGAAATCTCTATATGTACTAACTCCCATTATAAATTATAAATTATAATAAGGAATTTTTTGGAAAATTTAAATGATAAGAGTAACGCTGAATTTAAAAAAAAATTGAGCGTTACTTTCTTGGAATTTGTATTTTGCAAAAAAATTCTTTAATAAATAATTTACACTCATCACATGGTCAATCAACTAAATTATCATTAATTAAAAACTATCTTTTCATTGAATCATCAACATTATCATTTCTCATCATCCATGTATATATATGTAGAAGTGGATAGAAAAACAAGAGTCTTACGTCGATCTAGAAGCCGAGATATTTGACTTTTCCTTTTTGGTCGCTTCCGCGCCACGGCGTTTTCAATGATTTCGTAATTCGAAAAATCACAAGAAGGAAATTATCATATATTTTGTTTGAATTTAACTAATTAACTAAAAATTTCTAACTGTTTCTATAAAATAGCCCATGTTTTCCTACATAAGAATATGCAAAAAAGTGATAAGTAGTATCTGGCTGGTTATTCCATCCACTTCCTCAATTATTATTTTTACAGCATTTTCTGTTCAACTGATGTTACGTCCATTTCACATTTGTTCATTTATGGAAGCAAAGACTTTTTGTCAATCCGCCTCTCAATCTCTCTCTCTGTCTCTCTTCGTATGCTTTCAAGTTCTAAGTATAGCAATCGTTTTTCTTTTGTATAATTCAAACAACAAGAACAAGAAAAAGTTTAACCCTCACATCATCGATTCACCCCTCCAGGACAGTAATTAAACCTTTTAGCTAAAAAATCTTTTCCTCTCCCCAGATTCTCATTTTGATTGTCCTTTTATCTTGAAAGTGCTTCAAGTAATTGTTTCACAATGAGCACCCATTGGAAATTGAAGAAATCAACGTCCATTCCCCAATTTTAATTGATACGGATAATGACAAACAGGAGTGAAGAAAACTTTTAACTTTGAAGTAGTCTTAACATCTAAACAGTCGATACTCAATAGTAATGATAATAATAATAATAATAATAATAATAACGAGTTTAATGCAGGAAATCTTCAGTCTACAGATGTGTCTATTTTATGACTCTCAAAAATCGTATATAATATTGAATCAATTACCAAGTCCGAAAGTCCGAATATAAAATCCTTAGACACTAATCTAATATGTACACACACAAATGTAAAAAATATATACCTATGTATACGACATATATGTATACGATAGTTATATAGTTATTGTAAGAGGGAAGGAGAGATTGAATTGTTAAGTAGGTTGGTAACGCTCAATTATTGTCTGTCACAATTATATGGAGGAGAAGGCGTATTATATGTAGATGTTTGAGAATATAATAACGCCATCAAGGCTTAACATTGGAAGTGATAGTATAATATACAAGTCTCTCTGGAGATTTTAACTTTAAAGCCAAAAGGCAAAGAGGCGATTCATTGAATGGACATAGGCGGAGTCCAAGCATTCATCACACAAGTGGCTCGAATGAGCCTGCTAAACCATCATTAAATCGAGTAAAGCCTCGGCTAGTACGCTCTCTTGTCTCTCTAATGCAACCTGGAACTGAAAACGCTTTGTATCTGTATTTCTGTGTAATATTCAATTTTTTTTTCTCCTTGTCATTTCCAGATGTATCAAAATTTCTAGAAGTCTCTCCATAGTATTGTGAAGTATTGTCTTCCTCTATTCGACTCTATAGAGAGATCTTAATACGTTCTGATGACTACCATTACAAAAATTTCTTTTAAGCTGTGTGCTGCGTTCACATATATTTTTTTCAATGCAATTCTATAGGACTTGATAAAAGTTCAATATCAATTTGATGCACGCTCAAAAAGTAATGCAATAGTAATTGTAGTAGATCAATCATGCAAGTAGTCAACTTGCCCACCCACAAGCATGAATAATTTCGACACACCTTGACTCGAGTCAACTTTGAGTCGCTCCACAGTAAATTAGTTTTACATCTACAACCAATAGAAAGTGACTTCTTATTCTTCTTGTCCCTCGAACTCTATCCTTTCCTCCTGCCTGTCTATTATAATCACAGCAAAAAAGACTATAAACGTTCGTATACAACTGTGTGACTGAATTTGCAAGATTTCATAAGCATACAGTTGGACTTGTCATAAAGCCCTTTTGATCTTACACACCTAGATAAAACATGCGAGTAGAATAAACTACAAGTGATCTGTATCATTTGAAGTTGAGCAAATTCGACGTCTCTTCAATTTCAAATGCATATTGGGAGTAAAAGTGAGAAACGTACAAAAATACAAATTTATTTTAGACAGACCCACATATCTGCTGCACATGGCCTACAAAAAAAAATTAGTCACAGTCACACTCAAACATTTTCATAATTTATAATTGGACCACCATAAAATTGTTTCTTCTTCTCCTCAAAATTCGTTTAATAAGCCAAATGTAGACTGCAAAATTGCATTGACGTGTCCAACTATACAGATATGTGGTGTGTTTGTGTTGTGTGTATGTAACCTGGCATGGCATGAGCAAGAGTGAGCTCACATATAGATAATAGATTGAGTTTTTCCCAGTGTTCCTTTCCGAAGCGAGCACTATCAAACATCTAAGATAATATGACATGGAAGTTCAATGATCCTATACTGTATCTGTACATGATAATGATGAGGGAGAACACTTTTCATCCGCAGTATAGATAGGATATGGAGTCGTCTTGTCTTCTTTCAATTTGATTCCCTCGGCATATTGCTTCAAATTGTACAGTGAAAGAGTACAGTGATAAATGTGTGTGTGTGTGTGTGTAGCTGTGTAGTGTACTTGGGGTTATATTAGTAAAAGCGCATCTTTTCTCCGTCACCCATTATTCTTTATTATGGCTGTGTAATTCCTGTAGCTGAATGGACGCTGAGTATACTTGATTCTATTATAATCTGTGATGTGAAAAAACTAGTGTAAATGCCCAGTGAATAGCTCACATACAGATACTCCCCTATAGACACAGTAGAGGAATGTGTACAGATGTGAAATATGATATCGTATGAGAGAGAGAGAAGGAGAGAGAGGGGTATATATATCTGTATATACGTAGTTTGGTGTCAGGATAAAGAAGCGAACTCGTCATGGCTAAGAATGAATGAGATGACCACCATCCAAGAAATCATCTACATATCCTTTCGTAATACGGACAAATGTCTAGGATCAACAGAGAACGAGGGAGAGAAGTAGAAGACAAGCCGAATGTGTAAGCCTTATACGTTCGGTACACGCTTGTTTTTTCTCTCCTTTCTGTCCCTTTCTCTGTCTCTCCGCGTAGTTTAGTTTGATGTAGATATATTTGATGCGGCACTTTGTCTCACTATCTTTTTGACTACTCTCTTGTAATACACATCACTCGGTCTCTCTAGCTGGAAAATCAATTTGCGACATGATTCTTTGGAAATGCCGCACTTTTTCTTTTCCCTCCCCCGTCCACAAGACGTTTTGACACTGTGTCCCATTAAGACGAACCTTATTTAAATTATATTTAACCACATGTTTCGTCCCTACACTTTTATTTACGTTTTATTTCTTGTTCAAGTCAAAGTCTTTAGTTGAACTCGAGTTGAAAGAAAAGAGCTTGTTCAGCTTCAAAATCCTCCAATTTTCAACATTTTACAAAGATCCGTACAAATGTAAAAAACATATAAAGGACAAAATTTGCCTGTATAGAATGGCAAATTCTAGACAACAGTACAACAAAACTTCAGACAAATGGACAAATAAATATGAATAAAAATAATCTTGTGTATATTTCAATCCAACAAATATTAAAGCAATATTGACTGATATTATGTAAAGTACAAATATTGCAGAGGGAAAATAGTCAGAGTGATAATTTTGTTTGTAAACATGATGAAATATGTTTCCTTTCTGCTTGGCATTTAATATTTAATATTTGCACTTAAACACACACACGCTATGTATTTTACATGCTTTACTAAAATTTCAATTGAAACCGGTGAGATGTTTCAATTTTCAATTCTTATTATTTATTATTCTCAATACTTGTTCAATGCTCTTCACGTCAACGGATTGAAAGAATATGTGCTAAACAACAAAACTGCATGTACGTACTTGTACTTGTTGATTGTAACATGAAAATTGGTATTTTGATGAAAGAAAGAAGGGAATTTTAGTGCAAGTTGAGAGGGGAGAGTGATTGCAGACAAACTTTCTTATTGTTCCTAGCTGTTCGTCTATGAAATTGCAGCAAAGGTTTATGTTTATCAAGTTTATGTTTATCCTATGTCTACTATAGCTGCAGATGTACATATATAGGTAATGTTCGTGTGCATAAGCATGGTATGTATGGAGAACGACTACACAAAATTCAATGTATAAATATAAGTTTAAATATGTTCAGTTACATTTATAGTATCTGACTGGGACGATGATGGGGGATGATGATGATGATGAGATGGAATATCGTGCTCTCAGCTCAAACACCTGCCCTATCTTTCTCTCTCTCTCTCTCTCTCCTTCTTCAATCCTTCCACCTTTACCTCAACTCATGTATGACATTTAAAAATTAGATAATGCCATCCCAATTACTCTCGTTGAATGGCAGTTTCGCACACCTCATCCCATCGTCGTCTTCCCGCGAGTTGTTTCTCCTACAACCACCCTTTACACTCTACAATTCTCTCTCTTTTTCTCGACTCTCCTAACCAAAAGGCTATTCAACAAAATGAATGACTCCTACCAAACCATTTCTACATTACCTATTGTACATGACATTCGTTCCTTCTCTTTCTCTCTCTTTCCTCTTATTTTTTTGCTAGAGAACAAGAAAGAGAGAGAGAGAAACTCGACTACAGTAATGGATTTTGAAGAGGAGAGAGACGCAGTGGTGTCTGTACAACCTACAGTTTATTACAATCAACAATCTACAATGCTCGCCAAAAAAAGTGAGTGTATGAAACTCTTTTCTTATTACTACCACATCGCATCATCCCATGCACATTTGAGATCACTAAAGATGAACCACCTAGTACTTTGCAATATGGCTACTCATCCTCTCTCTCTCTCTCTCTCTCTCTCTCTCTCTCTCTCTCTCTCTCTCAACGTTTATATCCTCTACTGTTTTTACGCATTATTCTACGCCATCCAATAGTCTCATGCATGCATGCTAAATACTAAATACTCTGTCTCCCCAGTTTTGTTTTGTCTTCCCCTCTCCCCTTCCATTGCACTAGAACGATAACTTATAGTCGGTGCATGATCATTTTGTGTGTGTGTGTGTGTGTGTGTACTAATCGTAAATAATTGTAAATGCCGTCACATGCCATTTCTGAAAGTTTCCTCACTCACACACACACACTCAAGGAGAATTTTTATACATTTCAACATTTTACATTTTATGCATACATTATTCATTTTATAAGTGTGCAAGATTAAATAATAATAATTAACGACTCTGAAAATCGACAGACGGACGTGCCTGTCCAACACTCAATCGAACCCTTAATAATTCCTATTCTAATTTTATCCAGTTAATATTTCGTACGGGGACGACGTACAAATACACACATGCATGCACAGACAAGTACATAAGATACCTACTTATTTATGTGCCTTCCCATTGATATTCACATTTCATCCTCATCAGTGTAGAAGCAAGTTTACAGTGAATATATATATCTATGTAGTGAATGAAATAATAAAATTTGTAATTTAACAGCCAGCACATTTCTATTGCGTGTTCAATTAGTTTCAAGAGTTTTGAAGGGAATATTGTAAAACGAATAATAAATGATAAAAACTACATTTTTATACTACTCCATTTCATGTTGTTTTGACATTTATTTCATTTTCATATTTGTACATTCAAATTCATACGTCAGTATGTATATATCTGCATCTGCATGTATAGCTACGATATATATATTTGAGAAAGAATATGGAAATGAATTTATTGGAAGGATTTTCTATTCTAACCAAAGTTACCTGTAAGCTGAAGCCTGTACTGACCAAGACAGTGTGGAAGACATTCAGACTTGTATATGTAGTTTCAAGTACTGCGTATTGTTAGTGATTTGAAAATAGGATATTAAGTTTAAATAAAAGTGTACTGTTCGTGCAGAGAATTGATGGTGTATAGAGGAGGAGGAACCCGCACCAGCTTGATGACAGGTAAAACTTTTGAGTGTACAGACAGCAACCGAGAGAAGAAATAATAATAATAAATAACGTAAAGTGTACATCCGAGTGGAGAGCCGTAAGTCAATGTGTGTGTTTCCAACTAAATGCTACCTATAAATTATAGGTAGATCTAAATTCTAGATGTACACAAACGAAAAAAAAAACTAGAGTGGAGAAAGAAATTGGGGTAAAATTGTGGATTTCTTGGTGTTCTAATGATGGATAAATGTGATGGTTTGTTCCATAGTTTTTTCTTCTACAGGTTCCCTTTTTATCTCGCTCTGTCTGTCGACGACCTGTCCATGAGACAGCTAGAAGCTTTTTCTTTGGTTGATCCTTGCTCGTTTGAATGAAATGAAGTATGTGGTTGAAGTATGGCCTGGAGTAAATAACCCGGGCATGTTACATCCTACATCCACCACCATCAGAATTGATTCTACATATATTCAAAATTCAATAATCGATCTATGTTGAAGGCCAGAGTGAGGAATGAGCGTCTGGAGATCATCAGTGCATGCATACACATACACATGGAGTAGCCTCATTGTTATTGACATCAGAGATGATGAACCATGTCATAATAATAAGAACCGAAAAGCATTTTATGACTACACGTACATTGTACATACATGTGGATATGATTTGTGGTTTGTGAGGTGTAAAAGTGTCTCTGCTCAAATTAAGCAATGTGTAGTATTTATAATGTGTGTGTTGGTGTAGCTAACTTAGAGCTCAATGGTTCTTAATTACAATACAGTGAATGACTGAGGAGAAGAAGAAGAGTGGCAGCGAGTTGCTCGTCCTTTTGACACGGAGAAAAAAGACTTCTTTTGAATGAGACTGACAGAAATAGAGAGAGAGAGAGAGAGAGAGAGAGAGAGAGAGAGAGAGAGAGAGAAGAGTGTGTTGAATGTATCGGGACCAAAAATATTAACCATTTTATATTTTATATGGACAGAGAGACAGTAAAGGAATGGATTGAGGAAGATTTCCCTGAATCATCGTGTTCGCTTAGGAACAATCGTTCATCAGGGTTTTAAGCTGTCCGTCAAACAAACGTCATTTTTACCTTCATTGCCATTGCCGTCCTTTCACCTTTTGTCCAAGTCCTATACATACTGCCATCCTTCCTTCACAATCATATAGCCAAAGTCAAAAAGTATATTATATTACAAAAAAAAAAGCTATCAAATTGGTTGCTGTGGATTCACCCAATACTCAATGCTCAATAAGTTCACTCGTTCTCTTATTTTATTCCTCATTCTTCGTATCATCTTTATCATTTGGATGTATAAATACATCTGTATACTGCGAAAATTTTATTCGATTTCTCTTGGTTCGTAAGATGCATAGTTTGAGGTTAAAGTAAACTCTTTTCCCTTTCGCACGTGCATCTTTTACAATGCAAATGAACCACCCGCTGAATTTCATTTACTATTTGTGTCCAAGACTTATAAATATTTTATTGAATTAGTGATATGAGAGCATATGGACATGTTTTACGTGCAATTCACTGGAATAACGAATAAGAATTCGCGTCCTCCACATAAGAAGCGATAACATATTTAAACAAAAATCAAAGGATGTTGCATTGCCAATCAGTCTCGTGAACGAGATCATGTGCCCTGAGTGCTCTTTATCACTGGAGGAAATTTTGATTTGATAATTGAAGTATTGAAGAATCATATTATTGGACTTCAAATCGATACAAATGTTTATCCATATGCGTTGATTGACGAGGCTTGGAAAATAACAAATCGGTCACAACTCCTTAAATATGCATAGTTTTAGTTAATGTACCAAACTTCATGTTGACTGACAACTTTTTCTCCATTCTGATATAAATAGATGAATCAACCAATTTCATCCCTTATTTCTTGAGTATTCAAGCTGGCGCTGAAGACGAAATTGTATTTTAAAAAAACATTTGGCTCACATTGTATCATTTTCTATTTTTAAATCAACTAACAATGAAACTGCATTTAGAGAAACAAAAAGTGCAATCATTATAACTCTTGAGTTGATCCCAATTGATTTTTAAACATTCCTTTTCAAGTGTAAATACCTTGGTCATGTATACTCACTGCATAAAGTCCTTTGTCTAGGATTTAAATCTGAATGTTGAAGTAAATATTGCAATTTGCATTCTGAATACGAGAGAAATGATGAGATTTTGGTGGATGATGATTAGAGTTGGTTGGCTGGTGAGAGAGAAGATATAAAGAGGTTGAAGGTTGGGAGATTTGGGCAGGAAAGGTTAATCATGAAGAGGCTCCCGTCAAGAAATTTGTTAAATTGGAGAGAACTTACTACTACTTCTACTTCTACTACCCAGAAAAACCAAATGATACAACAAACGAACAAACGACGAGTCTTTGGAAAAGTGAAGGCGATTAGAGCTCAATGTTGTGCTCAATCTGAAATGAAAACCACGATTACTCTATGAACCTGTTTAAATTATCTTGGAAAACGTGAAAAGAAGGAGCCGAGAAGCTTCCTCATAAATGCACACACACACACACACAAACATACAAACACGGAGGAAAATGTACAACGTACAAGTACTCATCAGGCAGGAGTGAGAGAGAGAGAAATAAGAATTTCTTGTCAATTACTGTGAAAAGTGTATGGATGAGTAGATTCTCATGATGCTGCTCTCGTAGAAAATTACTGTGAACCTTTGCTACATGAAATGAAATCGTCTCCCGTTCTTTCAAAGTCCGTATCACATCATATTTCAATTGTGTTTATTTCATTTTGGAAACCATTGTATATGTACATCAGAATGGACATGTCAGAGATACAGACACACACACACACACACACACACACACATGTACAGAAAGTGAGAGAGACAAACGCTCAACACCAAAACATTCATAACCCATGATCATGATTACTCTTTCGTGCATGCAGCAAAATGTTCAGAAGCAAGAGTATTCATGTTTCGTTGTACATATAAAGTATTGGTTTGGAGAGACGAATGACGCCTCAACTATTGCTAAAGTTCAATATGTATGGGAATAATGGAGAGAGAGAGAGAGAGAGAGAGAGAGAGAGAGAGAGAGAGAGAGAGAGAGAGAGCGGGCATGAGGATTCGTCCGCAGACTTAAAAACAAATAAAAATATAATACGTGAGTGGATTTTGTCTGACTAATGTGGTTCAGTCCAGACTCATCCCACTTGAACAAAATCCTAAATCCTTTCCGTCTTCTCCTATTTTGCAGATTCCGAATTTGAATTGTAGCCAGTCAACTTGGGAAAGGCGACGATGAGAACAGCACATTATGTACAGTGTATACATTGAATGAATGAAGGATGAACGGAAGGATTTTTTGTATATTAAATTGGAAAGATATGCAATCTATCGTATATGTAGGGTATTATAGCAAGAGTAACGATAATAAAAGAAATGACTGGACAGACTACTGAGAAATCAACCAGCGATAGGAATCAATCTCATTAATATGTGCAGATGACGATTGATCCTAATGAATAACAGGCTTACGACTGGCATACATTTACGCGTAATAACTCAGGTTCCTGTCAGTCTACACGCGAAGAAATTTCTTCGCTATCTCTCTCTCTCTCTCTCTCTCTCTCTTCCCTCTCAATTCTCAATCCTCCATCATTTCTTTTGCTTCTTTCATTAGTTTTCCTTATACATGTTGTGTTTGTGTGTGTGTGTGTTTGGACGAAAGTGTGTATTAAATTTGACTGAGAAAAGGATAGTGTGTAGAGTACGACAGTGTAAAAGATCGTGATCAGTTCTATCATCAGCACTCCCGTAAGATTTCTTTCCCTTTAGCGTGATACATGCTCCACAGGTACCCGTCAATCAATTACATTCCTCAAGTCCTCAAAAATTATCCAAACTACTTCAACTCAACCTTACATCATCATCATCCTCATCCTCACAATATTCAAGAGTATCGCCACATATTCCCCATTTTCCTCCATTTTACAGTCACAACAAGGGAAAACAGTCAACTTGTTCTCTTTACATAAAAAGATGAAAGTATGTAAGTACATCAATAGATTTACAAGGAATGAGTGCAGCTATTATTATATTATTGTCTTGTTTATACGATGCGATTACTTGGGACTCCCACCGAAAAACTCTCTTCCTCCCGAGTCCTCGTGCATCCACTTTCTCAAAAGAAACAAATACCATTTGACTTGACTATACCTAGTATGTACAATGTACATCTCTCTCCCTCCCCCCCTCTCTCTCTCCCTATTTCCCTTTCTGCAATCATGTCATTACTGAATGGAACATGCCCAATTATCTCGTCATAGCCGTGTCTAAAAAAATTATGTTCTTGTGACACCGTTAACTCAAACACTAATTTCCATCCAGACTCCAACCCGCCCACAACCTACGACACAACCACAAGTTCCAATCCTCAATTGTCCCTTAGATTAAAGGTGCCTCAAACTGAAAAAAAGGTCTCAAACTCTGTATTTTTGGGGATACAGTCGTCTGTCATGGTTTAGACAATTTAGAGTTAGGACTTTGTCTTGTATTAAAAAAGAGTTCTGACGTGTCATTATGGATTTTGTGTGGAACATAACTGATAATTATTGAATATCTATACATACACAGACAGACATTGGGCATTACAGGATTCGACAAAATGCGATGCAGTTTTATGAAAGAAACTATCTACATACTCCAACGTACATATTGGAATTGGAATAGTTGGATTCCCATCAAACTTCGGCAATTCTTTACAGGTAATGAAAATGACAACACTCACATCAAAAGCAGTTCAAGTTGAACTTTGTAAGCCGTTTTCAGTTCCTTCTATTGACATTTTTAAATTGCGAGAAACTTGAATGTGAACTTCACTGATGAATATTTTGTAGCCGTCTGCATTCTGAAATGTCACAGTTTTTAAGAAATTCAGTTCACAGTGGGATTTGAAGATTTTTCAAGAAGTTGCAGGAAAAAACGAAGGCTTCTAAATCTTTGTTGCCCAGCATTTGTTGTTGTGGATACGGATTTTCGTGTGGACGCTTTGACATCCACCTACCGAAGGAAATTCAATGTATAACGCGAAGAAGCCCTGCTGCCTCGAGGAAAGTAAGGAAGGGCGCGCACTCAGAAGTATCACCGTTCGTGATACTTCTGAACAACAAACGTTGGCGATACTGTTTTTCGTTTTCCATCTCACGCCATCCCACATTTTCATTTCTGTTTTGTACTCAAAATTAAAATCCAATGCCATCGAGACCAATTAAAAACGAAACCCGTTCGCACAATCACGTTAGTTGTCCTGTAATATGAGGACTCTTTTATGTAAAAAACAAATGGACTCTAGATAAGAAATTCTTGCTCGTTTGTAAAGTTTTACTTCCTATTTTTATCCAAAGTGAAAACTTTGTCTGTGCCACAGTGTACTCAAAATATATAGGAAACTTCGTTCCTTCATCAGATGATTGTTATGAATAGAATAAAAGGGAGATTGCATACAGAGACAGACAGAGATGATGTGATGATGACCAAAGACAGAGGTTTTTGTGATTACCAAATTTAGATGGTAATAAATAAAGAGTAATTTTATTTTATTTCAGTTAAAGTTCAAGTGATAATTTACCAAGAGAGACGTGCGAAAGAAAAGGGAAGATAAATTATTTGAACGAAATATACAGAATAAGGCATACGCTACTGTTGAGAAACTTTATGCACATAGAGCCTGTGTTTGTTTCGGTTACTCATCCAAATACACACATAAATATAGTACACAAAGTCTCTCGTCCTACACAACTACTGCTTTCTGTCCCTTTACTCCGTTTTCCCGAATATTTCATACCTTTGTACACAGAGAGACAGCACAGTAAAAAGATAAAACGAAGTTTTAAGAAAGAAAACAAAGGATAAGTATATAGAGCTATAAGGCGCACGTGGATTTTGTGTACGAATGCAAAAACGGATAATCATACTCCATCTCAGAGTCTTTGTCTTCGTTTCTTTTAATGGATGAAAACAGGAAAGAATAGTTCGAGTGTGTTTTTTTCTCTTGCAACTTCTTCATCACAATCGCAATTCAAAACAGACTACAATGAATAGAATGTTAATGATAAATAACTGTTGCTTTTCCCTTCCCCCATGAAGTCTCTCCAAAGCTCAAATAATCTTCGTATATTATGTGTGCGCGTGGAATCATACAAATAGACACATAATTTCCCATACTTAATCTAGTATTCCAAGAAACTTTCTTACACAAAAAAAAACTACAATTGGATTTTCTCATGGATTATAAATTATCAACATATGACACATGAACGATCATACACCAATTCCAACAAACACTCACTAATACATATATTTGACACTTGAAAATAATGGGAATCCACCAATGAAATGAAAACTTGTTTACACACAATTCATGAGCGGGGGAAAATGGGGGAAAAGAATGAATGTCCCTGTAATTCACTAATATTCTACTATAATTTCCATATGCATTAAATGTAAATGAGAGTCTACAATAATCAATGATTTACATTGCACTATTAATAATTAATAACGAACCATACATTATACTCAGTTCAATCATTTTTGCACAATTGACACTGGTTCTATGAATGCCATTACCAAAAATTTAGCACATTTAGTCAACCTGCTATTTTTATACTGGTATAAAAATGAAGCCGTTGGCAGTAAAAATATTTCCATTGCTAATTCGCAGAAAGACTGCTGAATAAATGAGAATGAGGAGAAAGACATAATAAAAAAATTGGACCACGAACTGAAAAAAAAACATACTGGAGAAAGGTGAAAGCGAAATGACATGTTAAAACTTCCGTCTGCAAACATAGACATGTTTTCATATATTTCTGAAAGTAAATAACTCACAAAAAAGACGGTGTTTGGTTTATGTATACATGTGTTTTGTGTACTTAGTATTCGTTTGCAGTGTAGTCAGATTGAGATTTGCCTGCCGTGAAGATACTGAAAAGCACTTTGTGAGTTGCAAAGTGGAAATGAGCCTGCTGTGATTTAATAGAAATAGCGGAAATGGTGGGTCTATATGAGCTACGTGAATGAATTTCAGCATCACAATTCCCATTTCACAAGGGCTCCGTGTACTCGCAACGTATCGTACGTAAGTGAGTCGAGTGGAGTGGAGGAAGAGTGATGAGGTGAACTATGAGAATGTTTTGATGGAATCTCAACGTGTAAGTAATATTATCGATGGAGTTAATTTAAGGGTGAGAGAATGACATAATATAAATTGTATATTCTTATGTAGGTGTGTATATGTGTGTGTGTGTACGCTCCTCACTTCCGTACCAAGCCGTTCCGTGTTGACGGAATTAGGAATTAGTAATCCGTCAACGTCCCTCAGTTTGTTTCACCACTCACCTTCTGCCTAAGATAAAAGTATACGTACAGGTAAGAAACCTCTCCTACATCCATTTCATTCCCATTCATCTATCTGGAATATGGATATATTTATGTAGTAAAAGAAAAAGAAACTCCATCAGACGACAGCAGCCGTCTCCTTCCTTATTTCTATACTTAAAATTGAAAGTGGTTGTACTGGAACAACAGGAATTGGACAGCGTATAGTCTGTAGTTTCTTTATATGGGAAAAGAGAGAGAAAAGGGGGAAAGTAAAGTGGGAGCCCCCCAAAGAGAAAGAGTGAGGCCAAGTAGGGAAATCAGGGAAGTGGCAGAGCATGGTATGGTGTATGTCATGGCATTTTGATATCAAGTCCATTTACCATTTATATCGTATGTACCTACATACAAGGTGGACAATTCCAGTGGAGGAAAAACTCTACTTTCAAATGTAAGTGTTTCGCTGGACAAGAGGACCAGAGGACGAGAGTGAACAAGAGGATTTGGCCGTACTTTCTTTGAATTGGTTCTAATACATTATTAACGGGACAATAGCCTATTGCCATATGTACTTTAGTCTCATGAGTGTCTGCATACCTAATGAATAAGAAAAAAGTGTAGACAAAGTTGATTTTGTGAATCAGACAAACCCATATGTACGACATGTATGTACGTACTTATGTACCAAAGTAGTCCATGCATATGTATCGTAGGTATGCAAACGTTTCTATGCATTTCTATCTTCAATTCCACATTCATTCCGTATACTATTTATGTACTGCACACACAGTAGTCCATATGGAATTGATGCATTTTCCTTTTATTGTCATTTCAATGCAGGTACAATACTTTCATGCCCACACACACACACCATGGTCAAAGATGTACTCGAGCTGTATAGAACTTCTTTACTATGCGGGTGAGTTTTGTGTATGGCCAAGTCAAGAATGGACATGAGAATTTCTGCACAAAATTTTCTTCTTCAAAATATAATCAGCGTGTTGGTGGATTTCAAATAAATCACTGTCATGTCCGTCTAAAGGTATTTTCCCGGGAACTTGTACAATCTGTAAACTTGTATTATAGGTACGAGAGTTTCTAAGGTTCTGTTCCGCCTACATTTGGAAACTTGCTGAAGAGAGAAGAGAGAAGAGCCGTAGAGGAGTAAGTAAATATATAAGAAAGTAAGTAAGGAAAAGTGAGAGGGGGATCGAGAAGAGTAGGAATTGAAATACGCAGAATGGCGTACTCGTATTATCATAACGTTGTCCCCCTTTTGCAATAGAAATAGACTCCGAAGCATTAGCCTGGTCACAAAGGGTCTATAGGAGAGCGTCTCTCTCTCTCTCTGTGTTTGTTTTCTTCTCTCCTTCCTTGTCCTCCTCGTTCTCTTCACTTTGGCCCTAGAAATGTTCTGAGGGAAAGTAAGTAAAAAAGAAAGCTCATAATTCAGCAGACTAAGTCCGTTGCAGAAATAGACAATGGTTGAATAATTAATGCCTTATGACATCATCCACAATAGTAGTCCTCGGCTGTTGAATGAAAGTACAAAAGATGAGGTAGTTCACATCCGGAGAGAGAACTCTCTCTCTCTCTCTCTCTCTCTCTCTCTCTCTCTCTCATCTCCTCTCCATACTCTTATTTACTCTCTCCATACAGCATAGCCGTCTTCGGTATTCGTCTTTCGTCTTCTACTCATCTTTTACTATTCACATGTTATATTGATACTATTTTTTCACGCCTCGTCCATATTCTCACTTCGCTCTAAAAATTAAATACAAACAGAAACATGGAGATGCAGGGAAAACATACTCAAAGTATGTTCATATAAAGATGGAGACGATGATGATGATGATGATGATGAAGAAAATGAAGATGCAAAGGAGAGAAAACGGGGGGGGGGGGGGAGAATGTTTCAAGGGGTAACGCGAAGAATTTCTTTAGTTTGTAATTCAGAAGGGAATAAGGATCTTTTCCTTTCTTGTTTCTCATATTCTCCGCGTACACTCATGCACATTTGAGATTTAAGGACTACTTTCTCTCTGTTACTCGTGTGAATGTGACTGTGATGACGATGCCAAGTGTAAAATTTCATGAGTAAACTCGTACTTGTATAAAGTTTACAAAGTTAACGTGAACATTTCGATATCTTTTGCACTCACCGAAATATGTCTGGAGTGAGAGAGTGAAAGAGAGAGAGAGAGAAAGAGAGAGTGAGTGAGTGAGAGAATGTGTGTGTGTGTGCGTGTTGAAAGAATGCAATCTAGAGATGGTGAACAGAACGTCACCATTTTTCAAAATTTATTTGAAACCTTTTCTCATCCACTACAAATGAAAAGTATACAAGGAAAAGTGTGTACTGCGAGCGATGATGTAGATAGACACTGGGATTCGTTTTTTCCCTCTTCTCTCTCCAGTGTAGATTGTAGATGGTAGATGTATTGCTAGTTACTACTAACTATATATGGTAGCCGTGATGGTGGTTGTTGGAGCCGATATAAGTTGAAACTAGTAGTACTAAGGCCAGTTTGAGTCGAGTTTCAGTACGAGAAAGAGTCAAGTCGAGGTAAAAGTCAACTAGACTCCAAACACACACACATGCTGTTTCCTATATTAACTTTCTTCTTCAGGATCCACTTATTAGACGCAACTTTCTCTCTCTTCTTCCCTTCTTCCCCCTCTCTATTTCCTTCTTGTCCCACTCATTTCCTGAACTTCCTGATCCTAATTTAGCTGTCGACAATCTCACGCTAACTCACCAATTACCCGCTCCCTTCCCATTTCTCCACTATATTTCACTTACTGAGGAAAAACATTTATTCTTCACCGGCTGCATTCTTTCTTTCTTTCTTTCAATCCAGTCTCCAACCCACCATAGTTTTTTTTTCTTTCCTCTTTTCATTCCTAAGACCAAACAAAGTCAAATCCCTTGCCAAAACTACGTAGAATGAAACCCGGTGTACCGAAATCCGAACCACCACAAAAATATGGCCAACAGTTTATCACAAAGAATGCTGTATTTTAGTTATATCCAGTCAGTGTGATTAAATTTGCACTTGAAACGACTTTTAAATGCACGTAAATAAACAAATACATGTTGAAAAATATTGTGAACAGTTAATGAAGTAATACAATTGTGTTGAAATACATGTAAAGCTATTCATTGACATTTGCTCTTTATAAGGCTGTAAAAATGTGTAGGTACGATTTCATTTTGACAAGTCTTGGTTTCCCATTTGCCTAGGAATGTCAAAGTATAAACCGCGTATATGTTCTTTGCTTTTTCCTCTCTTTTGATTTGAGTTTTGAAAGTCTGTAGTATGTCTACAGTAAATCTAAGTGCATTGTTATTAATGTAGTGAAAGACGGAGAGAGAGAGAGAAAGAAGAGTTGCAGTGTATTTGGGTTTACTTTTTTGGTTTAGAAAGAGAAAGAGTTTCGGTGTGTATAGACTTTTGGCAGAGAAAAGGAATGAGAGAGAGAGAGAAAAAAAAAAGAAAGAGAGAAAGCAGAAGGGGGGAGAAAAAGTAGTTTGAAAGGGTCGAGACATATAAATGGATAAAAGTAAAAGACTAGAGTCATTGGACATGGACGCAGTAAAGTATAGGAGAATGGAGTGGAATTGTAGTGTAAGTGCAGTACGGAGTGTAACTTTTGTCATTTTATAAGTTTTGTTGGAAAAATCACTTGGCCTTATGGTTTATTCACTTGGTTCGATTCGTGGCGTGGCATGTGCTCGGGCGGACGACGACTCGGACGACTGAGAACTTGAGCTTTGAGCTACTCAATACTAATACATACAGCACTGTGCAAATCTACACACAGCCACAAACTCAGTTTGTTCCAACTCCATGGTGTCCACCGAGTAAATGGAACGAGGCGAAAACTGTAGTCCAAAACAAAAAAGAAGGAAAAGACGAGCAAAATAAAGTCCCTATGATGATAGGAAGAGAAAGTGGCGATACCAATGAGAAACAATTCATATCCATACCAATGCATTTATATCACATGGAATGCTCATTCTCTCTCTCTCTCTCTCTACTCGCTACCACAAGTTTCCATGTATAGAGTGCAATTTGTGCACATCATACAGTTGGAACACATTCCCAATATAAACTGTCACAGAAAATAACCAAAAAATGGAAAAAAGCAAAAGCGATACATTTGAGAAGCTCCCTGGGAAAGCGTCACAAATAGACACAATGGGGATAGTGGATGCTCAATATAGAGAAACATGTTGGCAAAATATGGTCTTTGAAAGTTTCTGTGCGAAAAAAATAGCTCTCGATTCTCCATCAATGATTTGTCTTATGTTCAATTCTATGTACATACAAGTTGAAGTTGTGTGGGTATGTCTGTATGTAAGTGTGTGTGTTTGTGTGTGTGTGCATGAGCATAAACTGAAAATGAGAGGATGGTCACTAGTTAGCTCGGCTCTCTTCAACTTGCTTTCAAATTAAATCATACAATTTAGTAAAGCTCTGGCTGAGACTTTTGGCTGTTGCCAGGACTGTATGTGTCTATGTCTATGTGTGTGGTTAAGAGTGTAAACTAAAACTGACTTTAACCAAGAGAGAAATTGTTCCACGACCACGTTCTCTCATCAACTGGAGACGAGAGAAAAGCTTCCCCCACTAACTTGTTCTTCTTCTTGTTCTTCTTCGTCTTCGTCTTTTCCTCGTCTCATCCACACGTACAGAACGTGGTGGAAACTGGCAAGAATCAAACATCTATCTCCTATTCCTATCCGCACAACAATAACTATTGCAAGCCTCTCTTTTTCCCTTGGATAGCATCAGCCCGAGACAGATACACACACACATGTCTCGGGGAATGCAGGGTGGAACAGATGGATGCCAAGCACATATACATATATCCTGACTTTTCCCCTATCCTGATATGCCGTCTCACTCTCTCTCTTTCTCTCTCTGTTCTCTCAAGCTGAACCCATGCTTTTGTTGTACATACTCACCTCGATTCTACATGCACCATGACATAACTTATCCTCAAGGTACAAGCAGAGAGAGAGAAAGAGTTCAACATAACAATACATTTGTATTCCTACACTGTAGTACACAACTCCTCTTGTATCTCATGCACGGCTGTATACGAAAAAGAAAACTTGACAGTAGATTCACATATGAGTTTCGAATGTGTATAGGCAACTTTATAAGGAATGATGGTAGAAAGAGAGGGAGAGAGAGGAAGAGAGAGAGAGATCTTTGAGTAGATAGCTGTAGGATTGATGGGAAAGTATGGAGTGGTCGAAAAAGAGAAATACAGAAATGTGTGGGCTTATTTCAGGTTTCACTTCCCTTCCACCGTCTATCTGCTCGGGGAAACTGGTAGAAAAGGAAAAGAGGAAACGAGGATGGGAGATGGGATGTTATGCAATGGAATGGCACGATGGATGCACAAGGAAGCATTTTCAGAATGGTTTACGTACGAATTGGGTGGGACCTATTTGACTCTTCCTTTTTCTTCACTTCATTCGAATAGGAATGGAAATGTGTGGAATGGAAAGGAAAGGAAAGGGGAAAGAAGAAAACTCAAAGTGAGAGTGAAAGTCAGACCATTCTTCGTTTTCTTCTTCCACATACGAATCCACCGTCATCGTCTCTTCGTCCCCTGTCCTCTATTTTTCCAACTATTTCGTCTTTTCTTTAACGGCAAAGATACTTTCCAGTTTTCAGTTTTCAGCTCGTTTGTGTACATATAGGAAGGAGAGGGAGAGAGAGAGAAAAAAGGAGAGAGCAAGGAGAGAAAAGGGAGGGTAAGGCTGGGACAACAACAACTTTCTTTTTTAGTCGCCGTTGCCGTCATCGTTGTGTCTTCCCTCTTCTTTTTCTTTCTTGTTGGTCTCTTTCCACGTCGCATTCTTTCTTCCCCATCCGATTGAGAGTTATTGCAATTGAAGGAGGAATCAGAAGGCTTCTTTTTTTTCCCACTCTGTCTAAATAGATTTTTGTATAGAGAAATACAGATACTCGTCAGGAGGAAGGGAAAGACAAAACCTTGTTTTCTGCTTCAGTTAACATGGAACGAAACATCATGGACTGTCCTTTTCCCCGGCAAACATGGCACAAAACAACTAAAATACTGAAGAACTGAGACTCCACTAGTGAAACACTCCAACTCAACACACACTCTCTCACTCTCTTTCACTCTCTCTCTCTCTCCACTCTCTCTCTCTCTCACCAAACTTCTCGCTATCTCCCCTCTTACTCTACATACAGGAAAATCAATAGTTAACCATGCATCTGAGTTCCAAGTTTAAATTCACTCTGTTTATTTTATCCTCACGTTATTTCAGATTGCATTTCTTCCTCAACATTTAAAGATTTCAATGTACTCACAATCACTCACTCACTCTCAAATATATATTCTTTATGGGAGACGCAAAGACGTTGCCTTTCCTCTTCAATTACCCCACTTATTACGTATTTACAACAATTTAAGTGTTTCTCACCCCCACTGTCAATCGAATACCCATTAAATTGATTTCTCTGGCCATGAAGCACTGTTTGGATCCAATACCAAAAAATCTTATTCTTATACTCCAACTGACAGTTCAAACTGAAAACCTGGGAATCAATCTTAAATCCCTTTGATAGTTTCCCACAACGAATTTGAGACTCGTATTTATATTTGATTCAGTAGAATAAGAGAAATCATTATTCTTTTGAAACATTTTTTTACAATTCAAATTCCATGAACAAAACTAAAATTGCTGAATGCAAAATTTTGAATTTATTCATATTTCTATTTGTACTGTATTTCATTTCATTTCACTTTTAGTCCATATTGTTTTCGTTGGTCTAAAGTAATTGACCATTGTCCATGTAAATACAATATATTGAAAACGCCTTGTGAAGTGGGAATACGAATACAAATATAGCGCAAGGAAATTCACTCCGAGAAAGAGAATAGTTCACAAAAATAGTGAAGAAAAAGAATAAGAAAGAGAAGGAAAAAGGAAAGGAAGAAGAAGAAGAAGAAACTGTGAGGAAAGAGAAAGTTGTGAAGATCCACCAGTTGCATATGATGGCTTTGAAAAATATTGTATATTATTGTGTATCAGAGGGCTTCTTGGTGCACCATCCGGAACAAGAAACATCCCATATAGTAATATTCCACTTACTCCCTCGTAAAATATGCTGGAGGAGGAAATTAAATATCCTTTCCCTCTGGACTCGGGAACTATCATATTACAGTATAAAATATGAATGAACTCGGGCAAAAAACCTGTGTGTGCGTGTGTGTGTGTGTGTGTATGTGTATGCTTCACTACACAAAAGTATACCATATACAACTGTACTTCTTTTGTATATACATACACACACACTTACTAAAACTCCCTATATATTTACTTACTTGAATCAATTTTCCCTTTACACTTTATTTATGTGTCACAATAAGCGAAACCATCTGGAGATGTACGTGTGTTTGTGTGTAGTGTATCGTCATCCTTCCTTTCTCTCCAACAAGACATAATATGTATATGTATGTGCGTGTAGGCTTTAGACTGTGAACGCCATGTGAAAAATTCCCTGTATTCTGTACACACACAAAAACACAGTTATATGGTCAGTCACTGTCTAAATTCAATTTGCTATAGTGATAGTATAGTGAGCGGATGGTAAGCTGTGGATAGCCATTAAAAAATAAAGCGTTTCACAAAACTACGCTCTGTTCAATGGACATTGACGTAGACTCCAGTACCAATTCCAGTCCCTTCAATCTTTATTCAATTAACGACTTTTATTTGCTACACAACACCTGCTCTGTATTCCTTTTATAATTCCAATGCTCTCCTCAAATCCAATGGATTTCCCTCGGCTCGTTGAACTTTCACTAAAATGTAAATTGTAATTTCTGGAACGCAATTGTCAACCAAAGGCCAATGACTACATTTATTAAATCTCACTCTCACTGTTTTTATGTACGAATACGTAAGATATATGTATGTATATTCCTTTTGATGAACCATGATTCTGCTCCGCTCTCTCTCTCTCTTTTTCCATTTCCCTCCCTTTTTAGTTTTTACTTTCCCCTTTCAATATTTTTTTTTGTAATTTTTCTTTTGCTTTCACTTTTATTTTCAGGGGAGAGAACGGGGAAGTAGATTCCATTATGGAAAGTAGCAAATACTCAATAAAGTATTGGATTCCAACGTTGTTGTTTTTTTTGACGTACGCACAAAAGTAAATATAGAAATGTACAAATGTGCGGATGGATAAGGTTGAGGATGCATACATTAAATGTATGAAAACTATAAGATTCGGCGGAAGGCACTTTAGAAAAGTGCTTCAAATGTTCGATCAACTTGTCAGCAGGAACTCAGTAGCTTGCGAGAAAGAATAAGGTAGACGGTATTTATTGAATAAATTATATATGAATATTCCTATGCTAATGCACTCCCCTCCCCCCCCGTTTCAATGAACTCAAATTAAGTGAATTGCACTCGACCGAATCTCACATGAATTACAATCGAATTTGAGGAGGAGAACGGGAGAACTCGGGATTACCCATTCAAATCACAAATTACAAATGTTTTCCTTTGGTGTTGTTGTGTGTGAAACAAGCAATTCTTCTTACTTTGTGCATAGATTTGCACAGGAGTTTTGAGTACAGTGTTGTGCAGACCTTGAATAATTATTTGCAATGTGGGTGGGCTTAAATTAACATTTTACATGCATTTACGTGAGATTTGTTTTTCGGAGCTCGAGGGAAAGTAAAAATGAAAAGGAAAGTGAAATGTTGTGACTGCAAGGGGCCTGAAAGTTATAAAAATGGATTTTGTTTTGATTTTTTTTTGAGACTAATCCTTAAACCAGTCAACGAGTGTACGAGTGTTTGGAACTAAGAAGGATTTGAAATAAAGGGGGAAAAACATACGAAAATATATAGTAAAATAGACTTAAAGAGTATGAAAGTGGATGGCGGTGGTGTGTGATGGTGGGTTTTTAGGATAATTGAAATTTATTTTTATTCAAGTCAAGAGAGTCTGGATATAATTTGAAAGTTTTTTTTTTTTTTTTTGGAGGGGAGGATTCACAAGTTAAAAGGTTTCTTTCATTCGCAGTCTCAACAACTCAGCCACGTTTTCCACATGTAAATAAAAAAGACGAGGTTTTTTTTTGTGTGTCATCTGGTGTATTTTATGTTTCCTCCACGAGGACTCAACCTAATGCGAATCCTGGAAATGAAAATAAAAAGAAGAGTGCAATAATAATTATTATGGTTCATATTTCTACCATTTAAGGGTGACGTGTGCGTGGATGTTTGTCTGTGTTTTGTGTTCTGTGTGTGTGTGTGCGTGAGTGCATTGCTATGGGTACATACTGAGCCAAGCATTTCAAAGTGTGTCGTAAACTTTGTTCCCCTTATTACTAAATCTCCACACGCGGTTCTCTTCTTCCATCATTCAACTTGACTTTTACAACAAAAACATATGTACACACACACACACACATACATACACACATCGTACATGTATCTGTACATACAACATATCGCATATAGGTACAGGCTTTTCTCCATCCCTCCATTCACTTACACTCGCCATATCGAACGACACTCAAACTTTCAATTACTTTCACCAATGGTATAAACTCATAGCAGACAGTGCAGCAGCAGTACACACAGCGTTTACAGGAAGGAGGTTTCGCCCTACTAATTATTCCATTGTCATTGAATATTTTTCCGGATTTCATTTGGTAATAAAACTTTCATTTGTCATAATTATTCTCGAAATTTAGTCATTAAATCTCCATATTATTATTGTCTTTAAAAATAGATTTGATTTCACACTTGCGCTCATTCTTATTAAATATGATCCGCATTGCCTTTTCTAATTCCCAATCTCATTTATTTCGTACATGTATTAAAGGAGCTTTTTGGAAAATGAGCCAAGAAAAATTAGCTAAAACTTTTCAAAGTATTTTCTTTTTTTATAAGAGTAGAACAATCTTCCATTTATCTTTGACACGCACAGACTATTAAGTTTATTCAAGATATTGAGATTACTTTCACCTTTAGACCTACGGCCCATTTCATAAAGTCCATTACTCTACCCAATCCAATGTATGTATTTAAGTACGTTGACTTTTCAGCATGGACAATAAACGAGGGAAAACTCTTATTCTTTTGAAAAAACTATCATCCGTATAATGCAAATAAGTCGGGTACTTTTTTTTTATGGAATCTTCAACACAGCTTTATTTTTATGCTCAGTCCGAGCCATCACCCCGAAATTGCATCAGATAACAGGAAACTTCCTTTGGAAGTAGGCAAACTTCAATTTATTATAATTCCTCTCGTACATATTTCAAAGAGTCATATACGATAGGAAATTTGAGTAGAAGGACTTTGTGATGACAAACACACGAATATATCGTACATACCATTTTCTTCGCTTGATACATGAACCTACGTAAAATCAAACAACCACACAAAACGTTTTATCCGGAAATCTTCTAATTGGATATGGAAAGTTAGGAGTGGGTTTTATGTGCAATTCATATTAAGAAAATTAAGACTCTTGTCCTTGTCGTCAAATTTTGATCGTTCAAACTCAGACAGAGTAATAAAATTTCAATCAATTTAAGAGCTCCTTTCTCCAGGTATCCCGTTCAAAAAGAATCGGATAGTCGACGATCGTTGAAACGATCGGAAACATCTATCGGACTTTCGGACGGTTAACGAAGTTCACAATCCGATCGCATCCTATCTATTCCGATCGTGTAAACTAAAGGAAACGATCGAATGAACGATAGTGTAAATTTCGTATTATTCCCATGATCATTTTA
>JAIUND010001617.1:0-32497 GCA_034699125.1 Gisinianus flammeolus | reverse complement strand
TCGAATCATGTAATGCACTTCTTGACTGGATCTGGCATCATGCCACTACAAGGAAAACCCCGTCGGGGTCTTGAGAGCCAAAAAAGTGCGACTTCCGCGGAAAACGAACAATGTGCCTCATTTGCCCAATCCTTGGCCAATCAACATTTTTATTGTACATATGAAAAGACTGTACAAACGTTGTCGTCACCCAGCAAAATTCGTATCGTCATTCAAACGAATATATAATAATATCTGCAAGTCTTTTTCAAAAAAAGCTGTGCAAGACAAAATTCGACGTTGTCGACGCCGTTCAATATTAATTAGTCAAAAAGATGTCCTGTCTCCCTATAAAAAATCACAGGACAAGGCAATGAACTAACCTAAATGTACTTCAAATATAAAGTTGATATCTCTTGTAGTATTTTTATACGTGCGATAGAAATCTATTCGGAAAACAGCGAGACACCTACTACATTTTACACACACACACACACTCACATTATCTGCACACGAATAATTCTTTTCCTTATATACATACGCACTATTTACTATCTGCGTATTTACATACATTTAATACGAGAACCTAAGTAGAGAATCACATCTGAATCCAGAACAAGAACAAGAGCAAGAACACACACATACAGGCATACATGATTGAATGTCTTTATTCATTATTGATTAAAAAACAGAACCTCTTTTAAGTGCATGTAGGAAACAAAGTATCTAAAGTATATCTGTACTGTATTATATTATGACTTTGCATAATACACAATATTTGATATATCCGAGTATATTTTTTTATAAGAGAATGCCAAATGGTACAGATCAGATTTCTGACTACACAATCTACATACGATAGATTCTAGATTCTAGAGTGTCTCAGAGAGAATCTCAGTGGTAGTGCGGGACTGTGTTGGTGCTCGAGACCTCTATAAAATATCAACCATAAGTACGTAAGTATGTATGAGAATGAGACAGAAATTATGGAGGGCAAAAAGCCAGAGCGAGAGTCAAAAGCAATACTCAACTCATACTTCCACTTGCACAATACTTCCTTATCCTTAAGCTACCAGCTTCATTTCCAATTTACACCATCACATATGTCTGTGTCTTTATGACAGAGACAGTGAGACAGGGACGACTCTGCTTGTCTCTTCACATTCAAAATCTGCTACTTTTACAACTGTTTCTCTACTTTCTATACGGCTCTACGCACAACGCAACGGAAAACGGAACATGAGTACGTACATTCCATTACATTACAGTACATACGAATGACCTTTACTATACAGATATGTTTTTTTTTAAATACAGATACATATGAATACAACGGATCTCTGCTAACATTATTACTTATTTAAAACAAAATGGAGGCTCTAGACGAAAATCCAGGCTTGGAATCCCTCTCATTTCATTCCTAAATATATTCATGTGCATCATAATAAAAGTGTACATACGATATGTACTCGTACTTACATGTAGAGAGAGGATGATTCTAAGAAAATAACTAAGATCATGAGCTACACTTACACTTAATATTTAATATTTAATATTTAATATAATATGGAAGGGATTTCTCATTTCTCTTCTTGTGATTCCACAATCCGCATCAGTAGACATCAGACGAAACAGTGTATGATTTAGTATTTAATATTTAACATTTAATCGTGTGACATGTGGACATAAATTAAATATCCACATATGTATATAAGAAAATGACTGGTGTCTTTCATCCATCCCCGAACACTTTAACTTTATCAAAATCTCGTGACTATACACATACACATACACAGTGCCGTATGAACACCGTTGAATGTTGAATGTATGAAGTGGAGTTGGAGTTGGAGGGAATAGGAAATACGTGGACAAAGTAGTGAGTAGAGATAAAGATATGGGAGCGAGACATGCTAATAAATACAATCGATACACATTTAGTATAATGAATCCATATGTGGGCTGTGTGTTGTTGTTGTGTGTGTGTGTGTGTGTGTGTACTCATCTATACTCATGTCATCGACATATGCATCTGTATATCTATGGATATCTGTCGATGGTTGTTTGTTGGGAGTCGCTAGTCGCTAGTAAATTGAATGAGATATTATCTTGTGTACGTCATTAGCTAGTAGTCTATTACAATACATATTACTACGATATGATATGAAGAGAACCGAGAGACTCTTGATTCGAGAGAGAGAGAGAGAGAGAGAGAGAGAATGAAGAATGATAAAGAGTGGTAGACTGGAAGCTAGACGATTGAGGATAGGTACTCCTCATTTCCATTCACTTATTGGAATTACAAACATCAAATATGGACAATACAGAATAGATAGAGAAAATTTCAAAGCGGAATTCTACACCAAATTATGAGGATAAATCCGACAGCTCGGCAACGACGAAACGAACAACGAAGGACCGGCGACCGACGACCGACAAACCAAAATCTGCCTGCCTGCGCTTTCACAAGACAAGAAAAGAGACAAGTATATATGCGAAGTACAAGCATGCATTCTTGATAATTTGTAATTGTCCTATCGTATCTACTGTATGGGTGTATGTATATTATATATATATATATATGTGTGTGTGTGTGGGAAATAAATCCCTGATTGTTCTATGGATTCTTGTCATTGTCATTGGATTCCATGTTAATTCTCATTGCGGAAGGACTTGAAAATTCCCAATGTACGATATATAAAACATAATGTATGATGTATGATGTATTATGAACAAATATGAACCACAGACATAGCATGACGACTGTCTGCCTGAACAACTTCAACTATAATTAGTAACATTAATATTTCAATTTCAAATCATAAACCTAATCATCATGAAACTGAAATGTACATATGTAGGAAGCCTCTCTCCCTCCGCGTCATCCCATTGCACATACGAATGCAAGTAGGTAAGTAGGTACCGTGAGCATATTCTCTTTATCTGTATTCCGCATTTTTAAACGTGTATCCCTTTTCATTTCCTACAGATATCAGCTCATTTTACAAATGTCCAAATGTACAGATACATGCACAGCATAATTGTATCATTTTCCACGTGGGTAGTCCCATGACGTCAGTCCTTTTTGTCTCTCACGTCCATTCTTTAAATGTAATATGAAATATGTACCCCATCACGTCCACACACATACACGACTGGAAATATTAAATTGAAATAATTGAGATTGAAAAGTCTGTACACTTTTTGGACTTGCCTGCATATAAAAACTCAAACTTCTGACTCAAATGTGGACAACCAACCGTCCACGTCCACTATTTGTAAATTTTTATAGCAACTTCAATGATGCTTTTCATGACGTGACGCACAAGCACAACTCACCAACAGATCGCCAAACGACAAGCTTTTACAAGCGTTTCCATCAAAAAAAAAATAATATATCGTACATTCTGTGCACTTTCCATATTTTCCATCGTCAATCATCATCATCGTATTTTGCACACATTTTCTATTTCCTCTGTTTTTTCCACATTTCTGTACACACACAGGGTTTTGCTATGGAAAGATTCCAGTTCCCCCCCGAGCAACCACTGATTACCGAAGCCAATGAAAAATGATGGAGGAAAGGAGGAAACTGAATAGCAAGGAGAGAGAAAAGACAAAGGGATGCGGATGCGGATGGAGATAAAATGACAAGAATCTCAAATGGTACAAAGTGGATGTCAAATTCCCCCCAGATTAGAATTAGCTATGGAACAAATCCGCATATTATTTTTGATCCATTATTTCTCTCTGATATTTTCACTTCGTCTAGACTAAAAGATCTAAAAGGATGGGGAATAACGAAAAAGGCAAACATAATCCGATTCACTAGGAGTATAAAAGTAAAAGTAAAAAAAAAAAGAAGTAAAAGTCGGAGTTGAAGTTGAAGTTGGAGTTGGAGGGAAAAGGGTAAATGTTTGAGTCTAATATGAAACTTATTGAGTCTGTAAGTCTGTAGGAAGTGGAGAGAGAAAGAGAAAGAGAGAAAGAGGGAAGCCGCAAGGGGATTTAACTTAATATAATGGAAAACTTGTGCTACTGCTGCTGCTACCAACTTGAGAGTTCTCTATCCGGATTTCCATTGTACCTACATGTATCGATGATATCAATAGGATACAGTGAGAGCAAGAGGAAGAGCAAAAGACAAAGGACAGAGACGGAGGACCATTTTTTAATAGTGATATATAATGGAAGGAAAGTCGCAAGTCTGCAGCTGACTCGTGTGAGAAGACAGGGAAAGAACGAGAGAAGAGATAGAAAGAGAGTGAGAGGAGTCAGCAAAATGAGAAAAGACTTGCATAATTAAATATGTAGAATTTAGACGGTGGACTGATATAAGAAAGCCGAGAGAGTGAAGTCTGGGAAGAGAAACAAGGACTTCACCTCCACCTCAAGACCCGAGGGAATCCAGAGACACGCGGAGAGAGAGAGAGAAAGAGAGAGAGAAAGAGAGAAGTAAAAGAGAGGGACAGACACCACGGCGAAATGACAATGGTGAAATACCACCCAAAACCTGGGTTTTCTTAATCTTTTGTGACAAACAGAACTCGAGCCCCAACCAGAAGGAAAAGGAGAAAGAGAAAAACTAGAAGGAGTGAACGAACTAGGAGGAAAAGGGAAAAGATGGTGATGGTGAAAGCAAGAGAGAGCTCAAGACGAGAAAGGGACTTTCACCTGATCAATAATCCCTAGAATCCATTAACATTAGCAGAGTATAGCCAAAAAAATAGTAGAGAGAGTCCTAGCTCCATGACGTCTACTTCTACATACTCCTATTCTTCATATGCACAAACTACAAACTACCCACTACACACCACCCGCATATGTACATCATCCTCATACTCGAGTTTGACTTTAGAAAATTAGGAGTAGGTGGGTGTGTTTGTGTACATTGTACATTGAGCATTGTCAATATTGGGAGTCGTTATAGTGGAAGGAAATGTGGAATTTAGAGCCTCCAGCATTTTCAGATCCGTGCACTACACAGACAAATCCATATCCACACACACATTTTGCTCGATCAAGGAGTGAGGAAATAAATTCGAATAGGATTGACTTGGCTATTAAATTTTCAAGTCTACTCCCATGCTGCTTCTGCTTCTCCTTCTGCTATACCCAACTGAAAACGGTAATGGAGAGCCCACAACTCCACTTCTTTTAAATTTGGCTTGTATCTGTAGTTGTAAACTGCAAGTCAAATTCAAATCAGACTCCAAATCTGGATCTGAATTCCAGTTTAAATCTAAAAATCTACATTCCCAATCCATACGCATTTCCCTTTCCACTACATATCTGTATTACTATTGCTTAAATTCCCAGTGTGTGGTTTTGTGTTTGGTGAGCAACGTATAGATTTCAATATTGGAGCTTTCGGCTATTTTCTATTCCCCCCCCAAAAAAACGTCATAAATATAAAGCAGAAGCAGCCTGTGTCCGCCTCTGTGTGATCGTCAGATCTGCCAAATTCCGAATTTCATATTCCAAATCGGATGGGACCATCAACTATCTGTAAAGCGGACTTTTGATTAAATAAATCCTCCAATCATGGCATGCAAGTTTGTGTTTGGATTTGAATTTTGAATATGATTTGTCAATCCCACAGTTATTCATTGTACAAAATACTTGACGGAATTTGACGTATTTTCCAACGCATACAAAATCCAAATGTACCAAATGGATTTAATATCAAAGAAAAATCTGCTAAAAATCCAAAATATCGTACTTTTGAATGGAGCTAATCGAATGATTAGATTTTTTTCATTTATTAATTGGGGAGTTAAGGACGGTCAATTCATATCCCATTCATTTGAGTTGAGTTCAAACAAAATATCCCACGTTAGCCAGAAAAATGTGTTCTTTTGAGTTGAGTTGGAATTTGGAGGACGTTCCTACAATGTAAGGTGTTGTACATACTTATTTCACTCAAGTGACAATATACTGTATGTACCTACATAGAGAGAGAACATGGTATTCTCTGCATGTACAATGTACATATGGTGAGTTGGGGATATCTATATACGATACATATGTGGGACTCACTCAGACAGTGCCTGCTCTGCACACTATAGTCGACACATAAAAAAGATTTATCAATATTTATTATCACATTTTTTAATTTATGATAGACATTTCCCATTCGAACTGTGTACAGAGTACAGAGACTGACTACACAGCAGCAGAGCAGGAGGAGAAAAGAAGAGAGATGAGCAGAAAAGAGCACAGTCCACGACCAAATGGATACAAATTCAATTCCGAGTGTATAAACACATAAATCCAATTTTAACCAACCCATTCCTTGTACCTAAGTATACGAATACAGAGTAGGACATAGCTCTGTATTATCCGCAAACTGTACGATATGTATACGATACAAATTCACTGTACACACAAGCGTTCGTTTCCATTTTCCATGTAAACTCCGACTCAAACAAGCCCAAGGGCTCAAAAAGTCCATGTATCCACATGGATTTCTATTTCTCCCTGATTTTAATGGACCCTTCAGAACGAATTAAATTGCACGCGCGGAATCGGAATCGGATCTGGAAAATCTGGAAAATCGGAATGGGTGAGGACGATGTAGGAATTAACAAATCAAATCCTCAGTTTAACTATTGTAATTTTGAACTCCATAAATTTGGTTGTTTTGGCTACGTAAAAATGGAGTAGATTAAAATATAATGTTTAAAAAATATTCCCTGGTCAAATGGAGTGTAGTTGTAGTCCCATTATGATATATGGAATCAAATATTCTGGATCGTCCTCTCTTCAAACAAAAATTCTTCATTTATCCTTCTGATTGGTGGACACAATAAAACTGTCACAGGGGAAGAGAAAGTAAATAATAATAATAATAAAAAGTGGGATATTTATTGATGATACGTCCATAACATAACATAACATAACGTAATAAATAATAAATAATTTTATCAGCTCAGAAAAATACATTGTCAAGTGAGTTGTCTGTCTGCTTGCATGTGGAATTGAGTTTAAAAAAAATTAATACAAAAAATGAATTTATTGGATAGAGACAAACGTGGACTGTACGAGAATAACGTGAACTTGGTTGGCATGGCTTTCATACAATATAACTGTAATATATAATATATATACATACATGGGCATTTCTGGACTGCCAAATGACATGTCATTATCTTTACGTACGGTTACTTTTAGCTTGACAATTGTACATGCACATATGGGCATATGGGAGAGTTGTGTATCGTCATCGTCATAGTTGGTCGGTCGAGGATGGCTTATTACGTAAAACGTATAAGCGCAAACGTAAAAGTAAAACCCAACCACGTTCCATTCCATTCCATTCCACGGTTTGAACCTTGTCCACTGTCCACTGTCATTACGAGGTATGTACTATCTGTGTGTGTGTGTGTGTGTTGTAGGTACGATGGATGGGGTAATGCCAGGAGCCAGTGGCTTCAAATTGAACAAACATAAATACTTGAACTAAATTGAGTCAATAGGGAAAAAGGAGAGGAATGAGAATCAAGTGCCCAATTCAAACTCAATTTTCTGTCTTCATTTCTATTTCTCTCTTTCTATTCCGTAAACGATATGTAATATGTATTTCCATTTCTATTGGGATTCTTATAGAGAAAAAACGAGAGGGAGAAAGAGAGAGAGAGAGAGAGAGAGAGAGAGAGAGAGAGAGAGAGAGATAAACTCATGATAGGAAATAGGAACTATCAACAAACTATTCTAAATTCTAATCTCGGGTACATGGCACATGCATAACTATGTATACTTACTCCGTTCGTTCTCGCTCTCGTTCTCATTCTCGTTCATCGGTCCAACCGTATATGTATGTATGTATGTATAGTCTCCTCACTTTCCTCTATATATCTATCTGTACGTAATACAATATAATAATACTTGTGTATGTATAAACAGTTTAGTTCAAACAACCGACTTGAGATTATCCTTGAAACAATAACAATAATTATGTACTAGTATTATTATTATTCCACCGTCCACTCGAATTAATTCCATCAAATGACCATCCAGTCCTCCAAATTCCTAAATTCCTAAATTGGAATCGGGCACTTCATATAATATTATATCAATGAGAGCTATGTAATAGAAAAAAACAGTGCAGGATTTTGGATGTGTACGTTCAATGCGTCAGATTTTTGTTATGGACATGGGGAAATTTTTTCCGAGAACTCTCTCCTTCATTTTCCTTTTGAATATGAATCAAAAATTGAAATCAAAATCAAAATGGGACATGGAAATGGAAATTTCCTTTATGTACATTTAGAAATGGATGGTTAAGTAGCATAGACGAGGAGCAGACTGTTACGATTTCCGAATGAAAAAAAAAAAAAAACATTTTAGGGATTGGGTTTGGGTTCGGGATTGGGAAATTGTAAAGTAGGATATGACAAAAAAAAAAGACTGCAATCAAATGCTCCAACTGTCGCATTCATTCGAATGAGTCCTTGGAAAGTTGGTCATTGGGATCGGATCATTTGAAATTTGAGAGGAACCAAATGAGACCATTCTGACCATTTCCATTTCCATTGGATATTCCATTCATATTGGCCATAACGCGTAATCTCTCATATTTATATAAGTATATGAGTGCAATATGAATCACACTTATATAATATGTGTAGCGAGCCGCACACGCGACGTCTGTGTAAACGCTTTATTTCCTTTAAAGCCCCGAAAAGATAATGCAAACGGAGTTTCCCAATGTGAATGTGAATGCGAATGGGAAAGTAAACGGAGAGAGCCAAGTCAAACTCTCGACAAATACAGATATATATACGATATGTATTTTTTTCCATTTCCTTGAAATTTGACGGGGATTCGAATAAATCCGGAAATGAAATGTACCCATGTAAAATTCAAATATTCGAATATTTGAATATTCCATATTCCGTTTCCATGGACACCAGAAATATCGTACACCAAATGTAAGGTACATGGAAAACGTCATCCTTATGTATTACTTTCATGTGTTTGATGTACAATTTATGATATGAATTTGTATCATTTGGTAGTATTACCGAATAGAAATATCCGGGCAACAAAATAAAAATATGACGGGTGAGTGTCGAGGCAATTGAGAAAAGAAGTTAAATGTGAGATATTGGAAAGGACAAGTAGGAAAGGAAATAAGATGATGAACAAAATGTTTGTGGGTTTGTGTAGCCGGATGAAAATGGCAAATTCAAATGGTCAGTGGAGTTGAGTTGACTTGAGAGATGAATTTGAATCCGAATTGGAATTTGAGCGTTCACTTGTGAACACAACATGAACGAAGATTGGGATTGAGAATTGAGAGAGAGAATTCGAATTTAGAATTGGTTGAAATGGCAAGTCTCAGTCTCAACGTAGATCCAACTCCAGCTCAAGCTCAAGCTTCACGGGGATATAGCAAGCGTTTTCCAATATTATTTGTCACATATCACGAGCTCACTTCTCTTCCCCCCGTTTCCATGTGTGTGCACATCCGAAACGTATCCATATACGATAGATTTGAGGCCACCACAAATAAAAAGAAGTAAAACGTCGTTACCATTGTTCATTCCCCCCCCTTAAAAAAACATTTCCAGTTTTTCTTTAAGTCACTCCAAACAAAATGGTAAAAGAATCCCAATTTTATCTATAGTTCACATTTTAATTTGGTCGGAAAATCCGGAAATCCAAAAAAAAAAAAATGCAGGAATGTGAAGGAATGTCTACAGATTCTATAGATTACTCTAGAAAATGAAAATGGAAAAGTGTTGGTGTGTGCCAATTTTTATTATGGGGGGAGGAAATCCTGGTGGTGGTGGTCAACCCTGAGGCTTTCAACCCATCACAGAGACTTGTATAATATCTATAAAATGATATAAAAAAGCTTAGCATAAGTATTCTATTCCTTTCCTTTTCGCCTTTTCAGTTTTCACCAGGGTCTTACCAGCTTTCATCTGACTATCCCTTTTCTTTATACTCCCAACTAAACAGACACACCACACACACACACACACATATGAGCTCTGTGCCCAGTAACGTCTCCGTCCATATGTGCCCAGTAAGAAATGGTCTAATCCCACATATATATATTTATATATATACGATATGCATACAAATATAATGTCCGCACACAGATAGATAGGGAAGAAAAAAGGGAAAGCAAAACCGATTTATATGGGCGGGCTGGCTGAGCTCGGTGGTTGTAAGTTGGTAAAAGTTGTAAGTTGATACTTTTAGTTCGATCGGATTCGGTTTGGCCATTAAAAAAAGCCTATTGCTATTCCGACTGCCACATTTGGCCTTCTTCTCTCCTTCTTCCCTTTCTCTCTATCCATTCCATTCCATGCACATGTACATACACACACACATACGATAGATTTTTCTAGGCCGAACGTATATGTATTTATCTGTAGACGGAGCAGCAGCAGGAGCAGCAGGGAAAGTGGGTGCGTATATTATTACTCTATCCAGTCGTCCCAGTCCCACAGTCTTTTCTTAGTTTGGTATATCCGCGTAGTAGAGTGTGTGGAGTAGTGCTGAGTACTGAGGAGGCGAATACTTTGATAGCCAAAGCTCTGTGTATGTGCTGGTGGTGGTGGTGGCTGTAGGCAGGAGAAAATCAATAGGAGCTGAGGCTTCATCCAGTTTCTCTCTCACTTTCTCTCTCTCTCTCTCTATCACACACACACTCTCTCCAGCCATTCTATGTGCGAATCCCCAAAAACTTAGCCAACTTTCCCATTCCGAATTTGGATAAACAAAGTCTTGAGAGTCTGGGGTTTTGACTTTCTCTTTTTCTTTTTTCCTTTTCCTTTCTCCATTGCCGTTGGATGTGAAATAGGAATCGGATTTGGCACACACAAAAAACAGGAGAAAGTTCTCGCCTCTTTCTCTCTGTCTTCGATTTCATGTTTGGATGGGAATTCGGAATGTAAATCGGAATTTACGAACGTGTGTCTGTCGTCTGTAACCTTTTCTGAACAGATAATAAAAAAACAAGAGGGTTTTTTTTCTTGTTGTCATTGCACTGAATTGCATAGCAGTTTCTTTTCTCTCTCTCTATCTCTCCCTTTCTCTCTCTCGGTCATCCTTTCACGTCATATTATTATAAAGTAGGAAGGAGAGAGGGAGAAAGAGAGAGTCATCAACTGTAAAGGGAAATAAAATGAAGCTGAACATGGCCTTTTGAAACTGAAACTGAAACAAGCTGTGGTGGAGATTGACCAAGTGAATTCAATTGAATTCCCAATACAAAATATGCCCATAAATACATTTTTAACGTGTGTGGACGAGTTAATTGGGATTAATAAATTTAAACACTCGCAACTCGCAACTCGAACAGAGACAATGGACAATTAAATTTTTTAAAAGTCCTTCCTGTCACCATATTGAAAATAATGAACGAATGAATTGAATTGCCACTCCATTCAACTCCACAATTAAGAATTATCAATTATCATATTTACATTTTAGTATTATAATTTCCCTCGACAATACGAGGATGCGTATATGTGGGTAATTGCATAATGCGTTTACGTGTGTGTATGTGTGTGTACAGATACATACAGATAGTTTAAAGCAATGTAACTCCAACCACATTTTCTTTATGTGCGCATTTTATGTTGCTTATAGACGAGAAAATTGGACAAAAAAAACTAGGGGAAAAAACAGCTATTGACGAAAAGGAAAAGTCTCGTCATTTGTCATTGTTCATTTCACTGTCCCTCGTTCTTTTCTATTTTCCTACTTCTTATGCCGTGTCTGCTGAATTTCGATTTCCGATTTGGATTTTTTCCTTTTGCATTAGATTTCCATACATTACATTACAGTTCCATGTCTTTGACCTGACGATGATGATTGAGGTCAGAAAATAGGTAAATATGCGGCAGAGAGAGAGAGAGAGGGAAGAAAAGAGCATACAAAAACACACATACGATATACACACGCATGAGTCTCTCATTCTCTCATTCATTACTCTATCTCATATCACATCATAATTCATCATTGTGTATGTGTGTGTGTGTGTGTATTTAACTATTCATGGTCTCTCCACCATTTAAACGATTACAATTATAGTTGGTGCCACAGAAAGCCAAACAGAAATGAATAGAGGTAAAGGGGTTTAAAGGTATACAAAGCGAAGTGAACTCAACTGAATAAAAATAATATAAAAACTCAAATTCTATTGTAGGTAAAGTACATTTAAAAATGCCATTAATATCAGTAGAAAAAGGAAATGAACTGTAGTTAATGTTGAAATGAGGTCACTTTTTCTGACTCTCAATTCACACATTTGATTTAGTTTGTAGTTTGATTTGGACTCATTAAATTCAAAACCACACACAAAATAAAAATATAAAACTATAATAATTTATAATTTGAAAAACAAAAGAGTTGAAAGGACAGGTTGAACTCTTTGCTCCATTCACCATCACTCAACACTCAATTTATGGAGCTCATTTTCATTTTCATATACACATATATACATATTTGTGTTTCCATTTCCAAGATAGAGATAGTTTTTTTTTTTTGTTTTCGTCAGGTGTATACGGAAAAGAATATGAAATTTGTTTTTGAGATTTTTTGAGATTGAGAATATAAATAACTCGAAAACAGGAATGGAAATGGAAATGGAGACTGGAAATTGAGAGCAGATTACCAAAATGAAAAATCTCGGCGAGGAAAAACAAATTTCATGCCATTTTCTTCCGTTTTCCCACCTCCCTTCGTCGGAGTACTTGAATTTATATTTGAATTTACATTACATTTACATATTTTGTCAAGTTGTGTGGTGTGGCTTATATCATATGATTCCCCTCGTTTTCCTTTTTTCTTTTTGTAACGTCCTGACGCTGACTTGCCCTCGTTCTCTCGTCAGACTCTCTCTCTCGTGTATATTTACACGAATTGAAAAAACTGACTGAATTCCTTTGCAAATTCCTTGGGTTTTCTTTATTGATTTTACCGTTGCCATTAAACTAGCTCCTACTCCAACTTTCACTCCATCTTGAGCCATCGTGTTCATTGTAAAAAAAACTCTCTCCCTCTTTCCTCTCCTTTTCCATTTTATATACAGATAGACATTTTCGAAATTTTCTCAAAATAATAACCATGCCAAATTTTGTTCGCTGTCTTGTCAACTCAAGCAACATGACAATAAATCACATCAAAATCAACTCTCTCTCCAGTTCTCGCCGTATATAAATCTATAACCCATCATGGGATCGGAAGAAGAAGAAGAAGAAGAAGAAGAAAAAGACGAAGAGAAGGAAATTCTATCTTTCATTCTCCCTCTTTCTTATTTCAACCACCTTTTCATTTCCCTTTCTCTCTCTCTCTCTCCTTTTTTTTCATTTCCCTTTCTCTCTCTCTCTCTCCTTTTTTTTCATTTTTCTCTGTCTACTTCACTTTTTCTCGTCTACGTCATCGGTCTGAGGAGCTGCTCTAAGTACATTATAAGAGAAAAAAAAATCCTCATCTTCTCTCTTTATAATACAAAAAAAACCCTGCTCGGGCTCCGGACTTTGTAGTTCACTATACAGACAACAAACCTAGAAAGAGAAGGAGAGTTTTGTCTGTACTGTACGCGGTTTTGTCTGAGAGGGGGAAAAAAAAAGAGACAAAGGGAAAAAGAAAAGGCAATTGGAAATAAGACTGGCTGCTGCTTCGGCTGCTGCTATTCATATGAATATCTTGGGAAATTCGCACGGGTGTGCGCGATATGCGATATGCGAAATATGAAATATGAAAATAAATATGAAATATGAAATAAGAAATAAGAAATAGAAAAGGGGGAAATAAGGAACATGTTCGAGTGTGTACAAATTTGAGAATCATATGAGAGATATTTTTTGTCTGCTGGAAGACTGGAGAACGGAAACTGGAACGGGGGGGATCCTCCTTACAAGTAAGTAAGTTACATCTGGTGTACATTTAGAGTGTACAATTTCCTCTCCAGGTTTCACTTCTCTCTCTCTCTCTCTCTCTCTCTCTGACTCTTTCCCTTGCTCTTCTTTTATTTTTCCCTCATGTTTGATGTGAAATATTTCAAGTGTACACCATAAGTCGACTCAAGTTGAAGTTGAAGGCGGACTGAGAAGGAGTGAGAGAACTTGTGTATGGACTTTTCAATTGGTCGTCTTCACACTGACTGGCGTTTATGTGTGTTTGGATTGTAAATGTTAAAGTGTAAGTGCAGGAGCATCTTCCATCTTCCAATCTTTTCATTTGAAATTTGAAATTGATGGAAAACTTAAGAGCAGACATTTCCTCACATCTCATTATTACGATACAAATGATGTGAGCAAACGTTGACTCTAAGCAATTTATCCTAGGTATCGTATGCCTCAAAAAACAATCAAAACGAAAGGAAATGAAAGCATCCAGTTAATCAATTTTCAAGGAATTGTCTTCTTTTCCCTTAAATTCATTAGAAATCTTTTTTTCCATATTTCATCAGAAACAAAATTGGAAAAACATTTTATACGGACAGGATTTGCATTTGGAGGAAGAAAAAAAGTTAGTACCAACTTTTTCTGCACTTAACTTTTGTCTCAGTCCTCGAGAGTTGGTTTTTATGATTTTGACTCACTTTTTTTTCTTTTTCTTTTTTTTTCTACTATTTCGTCGTTTTCCGGAGGAGGACACGTTGCGTTTCCTATATAGTTTGACTTGTAAACGCTTACGTCTACTGATATTTTGCCACTCTAACCTTTTGGGAAAGAGAGAGAGAATGAGAGAGAGAGAGAGAAAGAAAGAAAGAAAACGTCCAGGTTTGTTGTAGTTACAGATGGAATAAGAGTAGAAAAAATATAGGGGGGATATAGAAGAGAGAGAGAGTCATATAAAGTCTCATTGTAACGGGAAGAAATATTGGACAGAGGCAAGAGAGAGAGAGAGAGAGAGTGGAAGAAGGGATTTATATATAAGGGAATGATAAAATCCATAATGGTCTACCCAGGGCTCCTATTACTATAACAACAACTGCCATGTTATGTTATTACTATCCCTCCATAAAACTACTCAACACACACACACACACACACACACACACACACACTCACACTCACACTCACACACATACACACCTCCATCAACATTCAACTATCCACCCACTATTATGCAATCTCTTTTCAGCTTTCTCTCCGTCTCCATCGCTTTCCCTTCTTTTCCTCTCCATTTCCCGTCGACCTGTCTGTATAGTCTGCCGACAATTGGAAACATTACGATTAGGAATAGCAAAAGGAAACCGGGAACTCTTTCTCACGTACACACACAAACACACACACACATACACACGAAACGAAGGGAAGCGAGTGCATAACTTCAACTTTAGTTCCAAGTTGAGTTACATAGACTGAAACCAAGGAAGAAGAAGAAGAAGAAGAAAAAAAGAAGACGATGGCGATGGCAACTCTCGGCATTCCTTCATATAAAATAGGGAAATAGGAAAATACGGGGAAAAGGAAGAAGAATGCTCAGGTCTTTTGGTTCTCAACTTGGACTACCTGAAATGAGCTCTGGTGGTTTATTACGACACTTCTCTTCAAATATTACCATACATTAATATGATATGCTATATGTTATGCTAAGATATGGGATGGGATGGGAGAAGGGAGTGCTTAGCATTTTGGAACTATGACTCTAATGTTGTCTGTACGGACTACGGCCTAAAGAACTACGGACTACGGACTACTGACAGCCATGTGCAGATACGCATATGCATATGTATAGCAGATTTTTAGAATTTGCATAGGAATCGTACTAGAATACGCCTGGTGGAAACTCTGAAACTCTAAAACTCTGGACTCGGGAGGAACGTAAAAAAAGTACAAGGAAAAAAATCGACTCTTTACATCGTCTACGAGTTCTTCAGAATTTCAGTGTTGGTTTCATCATAAAAATCCTTTTTATAATACATTACTTTTTTTTATACTGATACTCTACTCACTTTCCACTTTTCCACTACTTTCCTACCATTGTACCATAAAAACAAAATTCCATGCCCAGAAATTTCCATGATGTGAACAGATGAAAAGGACGAACATTGCTCAAAGTTTATACGCTCGAAATGTTGAAGGAAGAAGAAGACGGCGAGGAAGAAGAAGAAGACGAAGAAGAAGAAGAAGACGAAGAAGAAGAAGAAGACGAAGACGAAGTCTGGAAGTTGTATCCAGCCCAAACTATGCACAAGTGGACATTAAAACCGATTCGGGCATTTCCCATTTCCTCTCCATATTAAACATGTACAAAGTCAGTTGTTGGATGAGGAAGATGAGAAGAAGGAAAAGGTATAATCAGGTTTGTTATGGAAATATCCCTCAAATGTGTGTGTAAAGAGAGAGAGAGAGAGAGAGAGAGAAAAGGCAGTCAGTAGTGAGTTCCAGTGCCACATACACACTCACATTCACATGATCATATTATGCCCATCTAATCTATCTGTAGGAGTGCCGACGTCGTTTCACTTTTACTCGTTCCTTATGAAGATTATACTTGAAAGCTCTCTCGTTCTCTCTCTCTCTCTCTCTCTCTTCGTCGTTCCATTATCTGTGTAAGCGGGGAGAGTCAAAAGCCCGGACTAAACTAAATGAAATTTCTTGGGGTAGTTGTTATATGTTGGTTGGTTGTTGGTGTGAGGATGAAGATCAGGATCAGGATCAGACTCGGACTGAAAGTACTTACGATTAGTTATTCCCTGTGCATTCTCTCTCATTCTCCTCATTCTCCGACAAACCTCCTTCATGCACCATCTAAGACATTCTCCGCTCGTACTAAATCTCAATGAGAGCTTTAGTTATTGTTTGAGCGGACAAACTACTCGCTCTATGTTATGGTATGATATGATATAAAAATGATAGAGAAATCGAGAGAGAGAGAGAATATCACATGATATGATAAATATCCCCAGACTGTGAGTTTCTGTTTTCTTTTCATCTTTATGCAGGCTGATTATCCATAGTTTTCTTTGACTAGGCTAATGGGGGGATAAATGGGGGGGAATCTGAATCTCTCCCTTTCTCTCTTTCTCTCCAAGATTCACTGCTCGTGTCAGTGGAACGCTGACTCTAACTGTCATGGAAAATGGGACAGCTGGATTTTTGCATTTGCATTTGGATTTGCCCTACTGTGCGGGGGCGTTCAAGTATTCGGGGAAACTAAAACTAAAACTACAGAATAAGAAAAGGGAAAAGAAGAAAGAAGGAGTTGGGAAAATGTTCTCGAGTTTAAACTAAAGAAGTTTTCAAGGCATTTTACGAGGAGGAGTATAAAAAATAAAAGTGAGAGGAATGGTGGATTTTATGGAGCAGGAGAGTACAGAAACAGAGGCAGAGAGGGAGAGAGAGAGACACATATCTGTAGTTTCTGTAGATGTGCATACATGTTGAAATGCATGGAAATAAAGTCAGGCATTTCCATTCCGATTACCATTACGATACACATTCGAGAGATATTTTATATATGCACTTGTACTTTCTCTCTCTCTCTCTATTTCTCTTTTTACTCCACGGTTTTTTTCTATTTCAATTCCCTATTTCATTTTCACTTTGAATTTCTCTCTCTCTCTCTTTCTTGTTCGTTCTCACGGTAAAAAGAGAGGTGGATGAAACGAAAAGGGTTCCGCGGCAACCTTTTTACGCGACTTTGACTCAACTAGGGAAAACTCAACATAGTCAACATGGACACATTGACATGTTTTCTCGTTACAGTCAAAGTCATTCCCTCGTGACATTTCACAAGTTTATTTTGAAACTTTTCAACCATCATTTTTTATATTGATTTGTTTGTGTGTGTGTGAGAGAGAGAGATTGAGAGCACAGGCAGTTGATGTTGATTTGATTCAGAATGAAATTATAAACAAGTTACGCTACAAAATGGATGAGAATTCATGAAATGTGAAAAAATGTGTATAAAATATTTGGGACGCGGAATGTGTGCAAGCAGGAAGTACCTACAAAAGTATAGATATTTTTTTAATGTTTTTAATTCAGAGTTTCGTGTCTAATTCCTAATGACATATTTGATTGATGAGTCTGAGGAAGCAACTCTAATTGGAATTAGGATTCTGTCACTGTCCAGTCTCTATGACGAGAGACTGTCGGAGAAGGAAAAGGAGACGGAGGATGACGAAACTTTCTTCTTTTTTCCTCTTTCTCCGTCTTTATACTATTTATTGTTCATTTAGCTCTCTTTAGTAAAGCATAAAGTGAGGGGATTTATCTTGAGGATTCGAAGGGAAAAGACTAACCATCGTGTGGGAATGAGAAGAGAGAAAAGGAAAAAATCTATATTGAAAATTGGTTCAATAAAAAAGGGGGGGGGGGGGGAGAAAAAAAAAAAAGAAATAGAAAATTGAGAAACGTGACTCTTTGACTTTTTCTCTTTCCTTTTTTTCCTTCCCTTTTTTACTTGACTTGACTTTGACTCGAGTTGAATTGAAGTTGGATTTGGAGTCGGCCACTAAATGGGAGAGAGAGAGAGAGGTATACGAAAAATGTACAAGACAGAAACTAATAGAAATAATGAAAAACCCTGAACCTGAATAAGCCATACCGACACACACACACAAGGGTTTAACAAATGGGAACGGTGTAGTTCATTACATTATGAATGAAACGTCCAAGTTGGAGTCGTCGTTGGAGTGAAGCAAAGGCCAACCATTTTAACCACATATTACACTGTGTATTCAATTGAAATAGAATAGAATTGGGAATCGCATTCGGCTAGAAAAGTGAGAACGAGAACGAGCGAGAGAGCGAGACTGGGGGGAAAAGAGAAGAAAGTCGGCATTTTCTCTTTTCTCTTTCCTGTTCTTGCGAAAGTCCAAGTTGAAGTTGGTTCTGTCTGGGTAAAAAGTCAAAGTCAAAGTCAAGTTTTGTCTGGAGGCTCCAGAGTAGAGAGACTACAGACGGCTACAACTACAAACAGTAGAGAGGGAGAGAGTGGAAACGAACAGTCTCCTTCTCCTTGTCAGCTTTCGAATTTCTTGTGTGTGTGTGTGTGTGTGTGGTCCTCCTAGTGGCTCTTTTCTCCTTTTCTTTCCCCCTTCATTTTCGTCTTGGTTTGGGCCTTGGATTTCATCTTGGTCTATCTTGACAGAAAGCACTTTTCTTTCCTTTTCTTCGTGTTCTTTCAAGGTTTCCCTTCTCTCACTCTCTCTCTCTCTCTCTCTCTCTCTCCACCACTCGCACACACGTTCTTTGTGTCGCTTTGTGTGATTTCCCCACGATTTCCCCCACCCATGTGTATACGTATACATACTGTAAACTATCGTACATAGCCAGGATATTTTCATTGAAGCCTCCTTTGGTGGTGTTCTTCCACCATTCTAAGCTCTCACCTCGTCCTTTCTCATTCCGCGTTCGTTCGTTCTCTCTTCTCCTCTACGCGATATTCCCTATTCCCTCACTCCTCTTTACACAAGCCCTTAAACCATGAAGAAAAAAAACCAAGTGGCAATTGGAGTCGTGAGCTTAATACGCTAGAACATGTGAAACAAGTGAAACTCTGGTATAAAAAAAAAAAACTTCCAAGTACAAGAGAGCCAGAGGAAGGGGAAGAGAGAAATATAGAACGAGGAAGAGAGAACTCAAACTGGGACTCCAACTAAAACTAACATTAAGACTAAAACTAAAACGAGGACGAGGACCAAAATCAAGAGCAAGACGAGAGGAGAACAAGAACAAGAACAAGAACGGAAACAAGAAGGAAAACCAGGACGATGACGATGACGAAGACCAAGACGAAGACGAAGAGTGGGCGGGGGGGAAAATCAATGAAATCGAGTTTCTGTCCCACACATTTCACTCCCATCTCACTCAAACAATGAATACAACTTGTGATGGTGCTTTCTCCTTTCTCTCTTTCTCTCTCTCTCTCTTCATGTACAGAATCACCTTCAACAAAGCATCATCTTCACATATAAACATCATTTCCTTCATATATATTGTATAAACCAGGGACTAGAGGGACTAGATCAAGACAGATATCCTCAACCTTTATGAATATCCAACTGCCTCTCTGCCTACGTACATACAGATAGATTACTCTATCGAACTGGTGGTTTGTCTCTGTCTCTGTTATGACCACTTACACTTACTTTGGGCTTCGTTTCGAACAAAAGGAACCAGCCAGCCAGCAGTTGGGGCAGGAGCAGCAGTGGATTGTGGATTTCGTTATATTATACAATTTTCTCTCTCTCTCTCTTGCTGGACGAACCCATGAATATTTCTTGGTGGGATAAATCACCCGTCCGCTGTCAGCTTATACGATATCATGAATTTATTACACACACATAGAGTTATGTATCAAAATCAAAATTTCAAAAAATACATTCCATAATCGTTGAAGGTTTCCCCTTTTTTCCACACACACACAATCGCTGCTCCAATATTTCCTGCCTCTTTGTACTGTCACTTTCAAAGAGTAGAAAAGCTCCATTCTATGTATTTTCCTTTTCCTAGGAATTTTTACAGGAAATTCGAGTCAAATGTGTGTACAAATTAACTGCTCAGTCATTTTTAACGTACAATTAATTAAACTGGGAAACTAAACGACTATTTTGGTAAACGGAGATTTCCCACGGGTGGAGACACGAAGCCAAGAAAGGTCAATGCGATTTCCTATATAGACAAAAGAAAACGGAAAGAGAAAGCTGGGAGATGATGATCATCATCATTGGAAAATGGAATTGGAATTGAGGAGAGTAAAGAATGGTGGTAATAAAAGTGAGAAATAGTGAAATGGGGGAAATGGGAAATGTAAAATGTTGATTATGGATAAAAAAATAAAAAAAAAAAACCTTGGAGAGAGCAAGAAAAAATATAAGGATTCTTTTCCCTATTTCCATTCATTTCCTTTCCCTGTCGATTGTGGATTGTCGAATGTCAACGTTGACTACTTATCGTTAGTGCTCCATAAATAATACATTGTCAATTGATTATAACCTGGGATGGCTCCTCGACTCAACTTTGACTCCACGCACAAGTCCTACATTCACAAGAGAGAATGAGAATAGTATAGGTAAGAGTTTTCCGTTTCTACATTCTTTTTCCTTCTCAAAAAAACGGATAGTAAAATATATAAAGCTTGGAAAATTATTTGAGATTTCCCGATTTCTCGATTCCTCATTCCTCGAAATGTAACGTTCATTTGTATTTGTCCATCCGTAGTATGTATTAGACTTTGACATATTTGACCAATTGGTTTCATTTCTCTTCCAAATTTTCCTTCTCTTTATCCAGCCGATGGAGAAAAAAACCCAGTGTATACAATTACCACACTATTTAATCGTCCTCATTCCATTCCTCTATATTTCTATCTGTATTTCCTTCATCGGGTTCTCTTGTCCTCAATGTATTTTTTTTTAGAAATTATTCAATTTCTCCCTTCATCCAGCAATTTCATCATTATCTGCCCCTGTTTTTGGTTTTTTCCGGGTTCAAAATACCGCATTTCAATTAAATATTTTTATCTGATAATTTGAGTTACAATTCCAATTTTGAGGTCGTCATTTTTTCGGGAGTTTTATAAGAAAATATCCCGGCATAAAAAAAAATCATAAAAAAAAAATTGGTGATGCGATTGACAGTACTGCAAATACAAAACAAAAATTCAAAAAAACTATAAATAAAAGGAATGATGATGATGAATTTTTGGAATTAAAAGTGATCAATGAATCGATGTGACATTGGCATTGATAATTGATAATTGATGATGGGGAAAAATAGAGAGAATGAAGATAAAGAGCGTTGATTTGATTGAGAATTGAGAATGACAACTGTCCATATCCTAACAGTTCAAACTAATTGAGATTTATAAATAAGTAAGTAAAACAAAAAGTGGGGATTGTGAGGGAATTTTCAATGGGAGTACGTCGAGTGTGTAAGTGTAAGTGTATACTATACGAATATAGAGACTGCTGTATATACATATGTACATAGTTTAGTTGGGAGATAGTAAATAGTAAATTGGGGACCATCATCAAGTCATCAGTCCTCATTCGTCATATTAAACGAGTGAAATAAATGAGTGAAAGAGAGAAAAAGCTTTGACAGTTTAAACATGGAAAACCTTTCCCAAACTCATTAATAATAAATTTCCTGTGTGCCGTCTCCAGTCGCAAAGTCTCTAGACTTTCCTTTCCCTTGTCCCCTCCAAATATCGTATACGTCATTCAAGTCAGAGCAGTATATGTATATCTACATAAAGATAGATGTATTACACTAAGTATTCCAATTACATGCACCATATCATGGCATTCCTACATTCCTATATACACATTTATATGTCTCTCTATTCCTTTGCCCTTTCCAAAGTCTCCAATCCTCAACGATGAAATGATGGGAAATGAACAAAAATTGTTATGTAATGTATACAAAATTCCTATTCATTTCATTCTGATTCGCACTAGTTTGACTTTAACTCTCACGACTTTTGCACAGATATTATAAATTATCCACATATAAGATACATGAAAAACCCTTTGTTCTTGACTTTTGAATTTGGAGCTGCGCCTCTTTCCTCCTTCCCATTTTTTACATCAAAGGTTTCTCTTTCTCATCAACCTTTCAAATTCCACACAAACGGCAGGATGCAAATGATGTTTTTGTTTTTGTAATAGGGATTTCCTATTTTTCCACCTGAATTTTGAATGAAGAAAAATTACAAACTTTACTCGCAAACTAAGAAAATTAAAACTGAAAAACCCTCCTTGTTTTCCAGTCATTTCATGTCGTCACTATTTTAAATTTCATCCAGCGTCTAGAAAAGAAACTAACAATAGAAAACTTAAAGAGAACGACTCCATAAATTTGGAGTCGAACAAACAACCAACATTGCAAATTGCAAATTGAGTTTCCGGAATTTTTCTATACAAAATCCGACATGCAAAACGGGAATTTTTCTATAGAAAAACCGACATGCAAAACCCCAAAGAATTAGAGTACAGATAATCCAACTCTCTGAGATTTCTAACTCTAAATATATGTATGTATTGGGAAATATTGAGGATATTTGCATTCCCCAATTTCCAACGAGGACTTTTGAGCATTGAAATGACGCAGTTTTTTGAATTGTATATACTAGACAAGAGATATGGAAATATCGAGAAGGAGAGAAAGGGAGAGAGTGAGAATGTTTTCCATTGGTTTATTTTACTTTTTTTGTTTTTGATGTTTGAGGTTCCTTTGGTCTCTTGGTCGAGTGTGGATGTGAAAGATAAGAAGCGTGAAAGATGTATTATCTATATATCCCCCATACATTATCCATGTACATACAGATATATAGGAAGCTGGTTGTTCGGGTAATTCTGTCGGAAATTCCGATATTCGGATACACACATTCGAATACCCGAATATTCGAATATTCGGATGATTTCCCTGTACAATATAACAATGTTTCATGTTGATGAAACATTTGTATTATTATAAAGGATATTCACGTGTACAGATATAATATCTCGAGTGTAGTTTCCGTGTAGTAGGGGAAGTTTTGGATTTCAGAGAGAGAGAGAGAGAGAGAGAGAAAGAGAAAGAGAAAGAGAGAGAGAGAGGATGGATGACTGGAACAAACGGCAGATCTGGAGCACCGGAGTACGAAGTAGAGAGGAGAGGGAAGAGAAATCCAGGGCTAGAATGACGAAGAAGAGAAGCATTGCGGTGCGGGTTAAGGTAAAAAAGGAGAAGAGGAAGGAGAGAAAGAGAGGGAGAGAGAGAGAGAGAGAGAAAGAGAGAGAAAAACGGTCCAAGTCAGAGAGCTCTGGGGATAAATGACTCTATCTATCCATGCTTTTGGCAAGTTTCCATTCTTTGGTCCTTTCAAGGTGCAACTGACATCGTAAAATAGATCAACCGGATTTTATATACAACAACCAACAAAATATCTGTGTAAAGGGCGACTACAAACTACAGAATACTTGAATACAGATACAAAATCCAACTATCTTTATGTATATCTGCTGTATATCTGTATCGTAATATACGAATTCGAATGTGAATGTGAAGCTGACAGAGGCGATGGAGATGGAGATGAAGAGAACAAGGCAAAAAGCAAGCGTAAGAGCAAGAGAAAGAGAAAGAGCAAGAGCAATTCCCTGCTGCTACTCCTACTCAAATGCATATAATTTAATATACAAAATACAAAAGTATTACACATGTACCTACCTACACTACACATAACATAACACAGAAGTTGTTCCAATGCTATATGCAGCTGTATCTATCGTACACTCTACAATTCTACACACACACACAACACAAGAGCGGCACGAGCTCCTTTTTTCTTCTCGTCTCTTTCACTCACCAATTTTTTTTGTTTTACTATTTTCTCTCTCTCTCGTATTCTCTTGTGTGTGTATGTGTGAGTTGAATCCTATAACTGTAGTTGGGGGTTTTTGAATGGAATGAGAGAGAGGAGCGAGATGAAATAAAATATATGACAGAGGACATCATTATGATTTATGACACGATCCAAATTATAATAATCACCATTATGACGCACTCTGATTTCAAATTGCAAATCGAAATGAGGAGGGATGCGGAATATTATAATGAAATGAAATGAAAGAGCGCACAGGAAATTCAGAGAGTGATCCACTCAAATTCAGATGAGTATATTACAGATATTATGTACAGTTGAAATATAGTTGAAAGTTAAAAATTTCATAATAAATATGAAATATATATGGGTAGAAAGGATAGAAAGAATGTGAGCTTACCGATTGAAAGACGTCTCCATCTTGTTTTCCTTTTGCGGCCCATGAAGCCAGGTCAATAATGTGAAATCGTGGAGGAACACACACCAACTACAATTCCAAAACTATATATATAATAAAAAATATTTTGTGAGTGTGACTGTCGTCGTCGATTGTTGCGAATCCGGATTCGGAACGAAATCAAGTCACTCGCGGTTGTTTTATTATTAAGTTCCGCTATATATTCCAAGAAAAAAATCTTGAAATTGTGTCGAAACTAACAAGATTTCCCTCTTTTTTTCGTTTTCCTTATTATTTTCTTTTTGTAAAATATTCACTTGAGAATTCAGTTAATTTGACAACACACTTTGAACTCACAAGGAGTACAGGGATTTTTGATTTTGATTTTTATCCTCAGGGTTCCAATGGTTTTGATGGACTTGTTCTTGTTGGAAATCAAATGACATTTGACTAAATTGAAATACACGTAACTTTTTCTTGATCATAATTGTAAAAGTTGAGTAACATTTACATATCTAGATAAACAATAATCCAGAGTTGATAATTTATTGGACAAAATGATTCTTATACTTGTTTAAATCTGGTACAAGTTGTTTCATTTTCACAAGGCTTCTCTCTCTCTTTCTCTGTAAAATCAAAAAATAGAAAAACAAAAATCATTATAAAAAAAATCATCAAAGGATTTGTTTTTTTCCTTGTACAATTGGATATTATTAGGCATTGGAGATGTACAGATGTGAAAAATGGGAGAATGGAAAGTGAAGAATTACAATGAGAAGTCAAAGATATGGCAAAGTGTTAGAAATTTGAATGTTGAATGTCGAATGTCGACTATCGACTTTGTGTACAAGGCGAAATGGAAAGGGGGGAAAAGGTTAAAGTTAACCTTTAAGAATATAAAAATAAAAATCCCTCTCTCTCTCTCTCTCTCTCTCGTCCAGATTAGAATCTCATTTGAAATTCATTTGAGGAAAGCATTTAATTTTTTTTTCCACGTTTCATTCACTGCTATATACGATACGTCTGTACTGCTACTGTGATTCACGAGTCACAAGTTGTGGATTTCATATGATGTATTTTTAATATACATAAATATTTCAAATGTCTTTATGGTACATAAAGAAGAGTCTGTGTCTGTGTGTTTGTGTGTGCGTGTGTGTAAAAAAGCCCATGGCCAAATATTTGTATACTTAGAATATCCTAATTGTGTGTCCTCTCCCAAAGAGTCGTCCCATCTACAATCTACATTCTATACATAAGTACTACCAGATACCGTGTCTGAGATACACACACAAGTACATATGGCACATTTGAACATTGTCAGTTGATGTTCTGAAGATGAGTTGGTAGAATTAAAAGATATTTAATATAGCATAGCCAACGAAGATGCTCTGTTCAGTACTGTTCTGTTCTGTACTAACTCGCGTCATGTCATGGGATAAGAAGACGTGGAAAAAATGAGGAAAAGAAAACGAAGAAGAAAAAGAAAAGGGGTAATAAAGAGAGAGAGAGAGAGACAGAGAGAGAGAGAGCGTTCGAGTTTGGGGCTGTGCTAATCGCAATGTAGGGCCAAAGCAAACAACATCAGTGGATTCTCATTATCTTCTCCTTATATATGTTTATTTACAACTCATTTTGTCAGTTAATAGTTATTTGCATTGCATTACACTGCACTGTAGAGCTTCACCGCAGTCAAAGCTCCAACTCAAAAGATTACTTATCTTTACCTCTCTCTCTCTCTCTCTCTCTCCTCTTCACTTCTCTGTCACCACAAGAAATTCTATATTTTTATTTCCACACGCATCTCTCCATATATACTCTTTCCACATCCAAATAAAACGACTTGAATTATATATTTTATATATTATGATTATTATAATACAGTTAGGCTCATGGTCATGAAAAAACGGAGGGGGAGGGGGGAAACAGTGTATTACTGAATCTGAATCTGTGCAGCACATCGTTATAACGTCTTTCAACACAGTTCAAGCTCCCTTTTCTCTGTAGTTTTGTGCGTAAATATAGTAAATAGTGCGTAGATTGTCGTCGAGACAATTTTTTGTTCGGTGTGTCATACTGTGTGTGTGTGCGTGTGTATGTGTGCTACCATAATGTTGGGGAGTTTGTGTGTGCGTACATATTGGCATTTCCATTTTCTAAATTTATCCGAGACGCTTCTCTCTTTTCCAGTCCACAGTCACCACAGTGTAACGAAAAAAAAATCACACATGTCATTATCATTATCATTAGTCCTCGGAACAATTAGTTTGCATTTGAAATCTGAACTTGCATATTTATCTTCACCATCTCTCTCTCTCTCTCTCTCTCTCTCTCTCTCTCACTCTCTCTCTCCCTCCCTCTCTCTCCCTCTCTCTCTCTCTCTCCCTCTCTCTCTCTCTCTGTCCCATAATTCATTCGTGTAGACTGTAGAATGTGTTGAACTTTTCCTCAATAATAATTATTGTGGTGGATGTGGGTTTTAAGGACAGAACCTGGAAAAATTCTGTAGAATAAAAAATAAAATTCCTAATTGGAAAATGAGACCCAAAACTATATGGACTGGAGATACATATTCCATTTGTGTATGTTCATTCGGCTATACCAATAACAATAACAAGTAAAGTGTATGCATAATCCCTAGGAGTTGGGGTTTCTGAAAGTATGTGTAAAGCTTGAAAGTTTTTAGCTCCTTTTTTTAACTTTACAGCTTCCCTCTAATTTATTGTAATTTGTGATAACTTAACTGGCGTACGAATATATACATATACATATTGTACCATCTAGAATATATATAGAATATTAGACAGACTGACTCCACACTATACTATACACATGAAGGAAAAAAGGGAAACGATCAACGATTGTTCTATCTATATAATGTAATAATATATTCAAGTCCAACTTTTTTATTATTCAAATTTTGTCAAAAGTCTTCTCAACTTTCAAGTCTTCAAATTTTCAAGTGTGAATGTATATTTAATCCCTTTGATTTTATGGTTGGGGACGATGAGTTTTTAGTTGGCTTAAGACCTGAAAAACTGTAAGAAAGAGAACTTGAGTCGAGTGTTTCTCTCCCTCTCTCTACGATTCTACAGATATCTTAGTTCTACTTTTGACTGTATAGTTTTTTGGTACTTAGTCTATTGGATTTGGCCTTGATAGTGTTACCTTTGGGAGAGAAAGAGAGAGTGAGAGAGAAATTAGCATGGAAAGTTATAGGTTTTAGGTTATAATGCATGGGGATAGACGCTCAAGCTTATGCATTATGTAATCATTTTCGTTTTTGTGTTCCATACTCTTTGTTGCTTTTCCTTAGTTGCTCGTACTCGTGTGCCCATGGCACTAATCACAGTCTCAATTTCTTCAGTCAGTTTTCTCTCTCTCTCTCTCTCTCTCTCTCTCTCTCTCTCTCTCTCTCTCTCTCTCTCTCTCTCTCGTTTGTTATATCTGTATATGGAGGTTCGTCTCAAGTCTCAAGTGAGAGAGTGAGGACTCACTCTTTAAGAGAGTAACTAGCGATAAATTATGCGCCATTTGAAATTCTTTACAAGTGCTCTAGAGGGAATCAACAATCTACCCACTGTACAACCTAAAACTCTACTACTCTAATGTGTCCTATGTATAGTCTGAGCTACAATCCCCCCCCCCCCAAAAAAAAAACTGGATCTCACACTGGAACTGTTTACTTGGATTGTATCTGTAGAGGAGTGTGTGAGTCAATAGGAACAACAACAACAAATACAAACAACCAGGAAGAAAATCCAACCATCTTTTTGAATATCATTACTGATATTATAATTAACACGAGAGATAACTGCCTCTGTCTACCTATCTAAGTTTTTTCAATATCGTATGTCTATATAAATATAAATACAATGCAAATCCAAATGCAAACGGAGGATGGGAAATAGGTGCATATACCCGTACACCAGAGAGAGAATGAGAATGAGGAACAGAAGCTACAGCTAGACTACAAACTACGAGGGATCCCGAATAATTTATACTGCATACACTGCATAATACAGATATAAAGAAGATAACCTGAACTGAATCGCCACCGTTGAAAGGGAAACTGGACAGAGCCAGTAAATTCTCATTTTTTTAGTTACCGACTAAAAGTATTTAGGAAATTTCAATTGTATGGTACATAATAATAATAATAATAATAATAATAATAATAGTAATAATAATGAGTGTGATTCCAATTCGATTGCGAAAAGTATACAAGTATTTATGTACAAGTAATTGTAGGTACATGTACAAAAAAGCACGAGACTCGACGAGAGGGTGTATAATATTCAAATAAATTCGAATTCTAATAGTCATCTGTGAATTGTGAATTGAAATGAAATGAGGAATTTCACATTTGCAATGGAAATATATATTACATGATAAGTCCTTCCTTATGTGTGTAAAAGTCCTTACATTTTTTCTAATTCTCACATGTTCACAATTATAACTACAAAACTACATATATATATATAGTTCGTGTAGGTAATCATTATTTCCAACTTTCTATTGCTGTCTCAACTCAAATTTCTAAAGAAAATCATATTATGTACACGTTTGAATGGACAGCCACAAACACAAACGCAGAGAGAGAGAGAGAGAGAGAGAAATGTTGTGTATACTCATAACTCATGGTGTCTATTGTACTGAGTACAGTAAGTACAGTTCTTCTATTGTCAAAATAGAAATACTAAAGTACTTGTGATAATGGTAATAATAATAAAATTACCGGCTTTTCCCAAACTCTACAGACGCTACTACACTCTACATACGACATAGAATATAACATACAGATCAATATTATATTATTACAACCGTTTCCCTCATGCTCAGTATTTTGTCGGCACGTGAGAGCTTCCAAATGCACATCTACAATATATATTTACCAAAACTGAAAGACGCTCTCGTCATTACGTACTAAACACCATTGACGTTCTTCATTCTTCGTCGTGTGTATATGTATGTGTGTGTGTGTGTGTAGTCGTCTTCAATAAAAAGTAATATTGGCTTAGTACATACATACAAGTATGAGAATGTGAGTGTGTGAGGAATAGAGAATTATAAATTCAAAATTCTAACAAATAATATTAAATACTACACATTCGCATCGTACGTGTATGTAGGTGTGCATAATATTAGTAGGTCTATATAGATTGTATGGAAGATATGGATTTGGATATGACTATGCATATGGTGGAGTGCAGAGTGCACATGTGTGTACATACACACGTGTAATTAATGTGGCCCATAAAAAACTAAACTAAAACTTGACAAGTGAAAACCAGTGCCAGACTCTCGAGAGTTTCCTTCCACTTGTAGTTTTAGTTTTGTATACTCCTCCATTTGCTGTTACTATTCCTATTCCTATCCCTATGTACTATGTACATGTACTACAGATACTTATTGGCGTTTGACACAAACACACATAAATGTCTCTACGGCTATTGTTAAACTCTCTCTCTCTCTCTCTCGAATTGTCTGATCTAAATGCTTAATGACGACTACCACGTTTCCCTTTAGCTTTGGCTTAAATGCCAAATTTCCAGTGTGTGAGTGTGATTGTGTGTGGATTCAGACTGTGACTGTGACTGTACAGTCACATACGATATGTCTGCGTACGATATATGTGTATATTTATGAGAGAATATCCACAGACTCCAGGCTACAGTATACCCAGGATTCTCTCGTTAAATCCATCGGAATAATATACACAGCATTTATCTGTGCTATCTGTATTTCCATTGTTGAGTTTGTGTGTGTCGTCTGTGCTTCTGCTTCAACTCTTCGGCTGTGAACTTTTCATTTTCATTTTCTTCTCTTCTCTGTATCACAATCACAATCACAATCACAATCGTAATCATAATCATACTCATAATAAATAAAATATTCAGGATTTACAATCCACACACATTCTGCACAATTTAGAGTTTAGAATTTAGATTTTAGATTCTCCCTTTGCTCTAGGAAAAGAATTCACATGTGAAGTTTCTACATGTCATTTCATTTTTTTTAGTGTTTGTTTCGTTGGTTGTTGGTATTGTTTGAGACAGGAAAAGCCATAAAAATGATTCAATATAATAGTGAAAAAAAAAGAGTAATATTATTATTTTTAATTTTTGAATGCAAAATTGAGGTTGAATAGAGAATGGAATGGAGAGAAAACCTTCCATGTTGTTTAATGCCCAAGTGCTAATCACGTCATAGTCATACATTATAGTACAAAATGTCTGTACAACAACAACTAAACGCTGTTCCTATTCCTTTTTACTCTCCTGTCTATGTATGTATATTATGTCCCTCTTTCATTGTTCTCTCCTTCTCTCTCTCTCTCTCTGCCCTGTTTTCTTTGCGTGCATGTGTGTGTGTCCATTAAATAAAATATTTTACCCTTGTGATAGTGATTATGAAACCGAATCATAATCATGTCATGTTTTTCTATTTGTATTTCGAGTGTACTCTCCACACTGCGTTTCTCTACATTCACTTTGAACAGTTCTCTCACTCTCTCTCTCTCTCTCGCTGTCTGTCCGTCTGTCTGTCTGTCCTGTCCCTCCTCCACTTTTGTACATTGTACATCATTTAATTTTATGCAAAAGTGGAAGCGTCAAATCATCTTTTGTCACTCGTACCTCAAAGCTCTCAAATAGACGTAGTCAAAGCTTTTAAATTGAATTCATCTACTCACGAGTACAAAAATCCATTTTTCTATCTATCCTTCCAACAAATTAACCAGTCAAAAAATTCAATCTTTCACCTTACAATGCTATACAATGTATAAACACACACAGACTGTACAGGTTTAAAAATACAGGTGTTATTTCATGCAAAAATCCACTTGTGAATAAAATTCGTGTACTTTCTCCAAGTTTATTACAAAAGAAAAAAATCGTCTTGCCATTCGTTTTGTGGAATAATTTGATGCAATGTAAAAAAACAAAGGTACATAAATATTGTCTTATGTAACTGTAAAAAAACTGTAAAATCTACACAGCTGGGAAGCAAATCCCATAAAATGAAATCATTGGCAGCTGATAAAAAAAATGGATGAGGAAAACATGATAATTGTGAATTGGAGGTGGGTTGAGAATCGGGCATTGGGTTTATTGTAAAGTAGTATTTACTATTTATTGTTCTCCATATTTATCTTACTGTTATATTTTTTTATGATGATTTACATTTTTTCATTGTTCATCGTTCATTGAGAAAATATTGTATTATATGTGAGTTCAATTTTTTCAATCATCCTTGCAGGATGTTTTTTTTTACGAGTTATTTGGGAACATCTCAGAAGTTTCTAGAAAGAATCATTTGAAATTCAAATTTTGAATTGTATAGATACCAACACATGGAAAAAGGTGTTAGAAAAACGACATGAGTGAGGGAATTCTCACACAAGATTTTCAATACGTACCGTGGACGGTGGTGAATTCGGCCACTTTGACCGAATTTTCAACTTTGGACATGCACATCTTTTTTCTCTGTTAGAATTTTTTCATGAAACTTGAAACACAAATGACGCAACCTTTTGGCATTGTGTGAGTATTGAAAATATTTTTATATTATTGCACATGACACAGCATGTGTTCAATTTATGTGTGGGGTGAATTCGGCCACGGCTGGGGTGATTTCGGCCACTTCCAACAATTGAAAAACTAAATCATCTTTTCACTCCTATTTGGTACAATTTGTGTTTAAATCATACAGAAAAGTTTATTTGGACCATTTGGCATAATATTGCAAAAAAATAAACTTTCCAAAATAATTTTGTAACATAAAAGATGTACCCACATGGAGGAAAAGGTCTCTATAGCTTAAATTGATAAT
>JAIUND010001616.1:0-32498 GCA_034699125.1 Gisinianus flammeolus | reverse complement strand
GCTGTTAAATTTAGCTCGACATTCAAACTCAAATAGCTTCTAAACTAGATAGTAGTATCTGACTGGTTTTTCTATTCGCTTCTACATATGCAAGGTGTGTGTACTATTTAAGAATTGAACATACATATTTTCATTATTTGGGAAAAGAAACGCATTTATCCAAAATTCAAATCAAACCTTTGAATGGTGTTCATATCGCGAGCACAGCTCAATCCTTCAATGAGTAACAATTGCTCATCAGGATTCTTTTCCTCTTTAAATTGATTGAATAAAAATTCGGATAATTCAGACTCTTTCCCACCCGCAACAGCACAATACACAGTCGGCTTCACTGCTTGTGGAATTCTAAATGAGAACCAATAAAACCAGAGAATGAAAAATCATTTAGCCTATTTTTTTCTACCTATACATAATATATTTTTTTGTTTTTCAATTTTCTACAAAACTCACGGATTGACGCTTGGAGTTTCCTTCCATTTTGTAACCAGTTGATTCGCATATGCCAAGCAACGAGGAACTTTGAAATAACATGCCCTGTCAAATTTCCAATGTATACAAAGTAAATATTTCAATTCAAAACAAATAAATAGATCACTTGAACACCCACTAGCCAATTTGAGCAGTTCCACTTACCAAGTTAGTAAAAAGTGTCTTCGCAACGCAATCACACCAGGAGTTGCTTCTTGAACCTCAGGTGAGATTTCTTCATCGATTATAGCGAAAACGTTTTCCAGTTTTGTGCCCAACCATTTCTATAATATAATAAAAATTCCAATTAAATTTAGAGTTAGTTTCAATTTGAAGTATACTGAAGACTTTTGTAAGGGAATTAAATTTATATTGGCTCACGGATAAATGAACGTCCTCTTCACTTAGCATTTCGCTAATGTATTTTAAATGAAAAAATACAGTTTTCCATACTGTAAAATCCGTTTCTTTACCCAAGTATGAAATCATATTCAGAGCTGTCTCCACGGATGTGTACTCTATACAAAATTGAAAAAATGACCCACCAACCGTGTAAAATTAATTATTAAATTTAAAGATGAGTATATATTCCTCTTGATTTGATTGAGTAATAAATACATAAGTATATAAATACGTTTGAATGAGACGGTAAAGTAGTCGTCAATGATTCTACATCTTGCAGATGGAGGAAAGACAGTGTGATTTAAATAGAGTTGACGTTGGATTGACTCGGTTAGATTTGTATCATACAAAACTCGATAAAACCCTGTAAGATTTTAAGTATTTTAAAGCTTCATGGGAAATGGGAACCAATGCATATTATGATGTTTTGTATGTATTCGTAATTAGTTTTCAGGTACATGCATAGATTATTTTTTTATTTTTTTCTCAAAAATTTACCTGTAGACGCAGCATTGACTAGAATCCATTCATCATCTCCTCGACTCACACTAAAATTTGTATTCTTTTCACTTGAGCTCATCCAAAGACTTGGGAAAGTATCCTCAAATTTTGGGTTCCCTTCGACAGTGATCGTCAAAGGAATGTACCAAGTGCCGTTGAGTCCTAAACCCTCTGGATCATATTGCTCTTGTTCAATTAAAATTTGACTGTCATTGACGACTTGAGTGACTCTGACTAAAGGGAAACCCGCTTGTAATGTCCAAGTGTCCATTACATCTTTGATTGTGGCATTGGATGGGAGAATACCTTCCATCTTTTCCGCTTCTTCGTTGAATGCCTCAAATAATGAATCTTGATGGATGGCTTGGTATGCAAATTTCTTCACATAGTTTCGTAGAGCAGCTTGGAAAATGGGTTTAGTTAGGAAATGTTCCATCATTCGGAACATTGAGGCTCCTTTATCATACGCAATCTTGTCGTAGATGGTGAAAATTTCCTGATTTTTTGTAATGGGTTGGTAAAGAGCGTGAGAAGAGTGAGAATTTGAATCGGCTACCAATGCGGACTGGAAGACATCACTGATGAAAGTCGTCCACGAGTCAAATTCCGGATAGAGTTTGTCCAGACTGACATACTGAATGTACGTGGACAATCCCTCGCTACATTAAATATATTACACACGAAAAAACATGTACTTATTTCTTTGAATCTACATTGCAAATATGTATCTCTTTAAGTATATATATACGCATGTAAGAAAAATTCACCTCAGGTAAATCCCAGACCACCAATTAAAAGTGACTAGATTTCCAAACCTTGAATTCATAATAAGCAAATATCCCATGTCGTGTGTAAACTTCAAATCATGTTATTATACCAATGTTTTTTAATTGCAAAGGAACTGATATTTGAAGTTAAAAATAAACCATTGATGGGCGATTTCGTGGGAAATGAGAGCTGTTGTTCGTTTCCTCTGCTCTTCGGTTGATTGTCCAGGGAAATATAAAAGTGTGGATTCCATATAAATAATCAGGCCAAAGGATTCCATGCCTGCATAAGAGATTTTGGGCATGGCCACCGAGTCCACTTTGGGTAGAGAGTAATTAAATTGAAGGAAATCTTCCAAGAATGGAAAGATTTGAGATGTGACGTTACTCGCATAGGATAAACCATCCCTTTCAACATGATTCACATCTCCCCAAGTTTGTATAGACTTTCCTCCGAAAATCTCCTCAGATGAAATGGTATGATTTTTGAAATTAGAGATGACAAACGCTACGAGATACGTCGACATTCTGGATATATATTTATATAGGAATAAAAACAACCCCAATTTTAAGGAATGTGAATTCGCCAGTCAGAGGAAAGCAATGTCAATGAATTTTTGTCTAGGGATTTTATAAGGAAACTTACGGAACAGTCGTGTCGTAATGATCTGACCACCAACCATCCAAATTTGGACTAAAAAGCATTCCGAATTCGGATTATATACAAATACTTTTAAAAATGCACAAGGGATTTGCAAAATCACTATGTATCTGTATATCGTCGTCTAAGTTCCATAACCCTGTATTATCATTTGGCCCCAGAAGGCGAATATGCGTGCGCGTTCATATATGCTAACGTGCAGTATGCGCCTTCCAGGACCAAATGATAATACAGGGTAATGGAACTTAGCCGACGATATGTACAAATGTATAAATAAGTACAAATTATAGGTTTCTCACATGGGGTTGGAACCAAGAAGCGGCATGTTACACAGTGTACTGTAATTACTCGTTCGTCCAATGTTAATTGAGAAGGTGGCTTTGTATGCTGGTTCATCAAAGCATGGAAATGCTCGTCTCGCTTGTGTCGGGGCGAATAAAGTTGACACCAGTTGCCTATAGAATTCAAGGAGCATTTTGACCAAGTGAATAATTGATTCTCAATTCGATCAAAAGGAGTATCTTTAAATCTTTTCGTTAAATGTTATATTGTGTTATATACTTTGTCTGATTTGAATTGGCTGGATCTTTGTACTCTGTCAAGTAAATTCCATCTCGTCTATTGGTGTAGACTGGAGCAACAAAGTCAATGAAAATTTGATACAAGTTCCCGATTTCCAGTGATTCATTTAGAGTCAAAATGAAAAAATCATTGAGGACGTCAAAGGTTTGATTTATAATTGGAATCGCTTGACTAGTATTCAAGTTGGTCACCTTCGTTGTGTGAACAAAGAGAAAAAAAGCACTATATATCATTACAGATTTGAACAGCGAGTCTTTGAGGTTTTATATCTATTCTGAGGATCATGTACGTTTTAGGAATTAATTAGCAATCGTGACAACTGATGTGTGTATAAAATCTGAGGACGAATGTGACGGCACAGAAAAAAACCGACACGTACTTACATAAGTACAGTGCATTTAGTACACTGTGCATTATAATAAACAAAAGATTTCCTCACACAAGGTTGTCCGTGTTTTCTACACGTAAATAGGATTTTTTTCATTTTAATTTTTCACACTTACCTCCGTCAAATCTGTATGGATAGTCAAGTTATTCGAGTGAAGAATAATTTGATTAGTGTTGTTGACACAGTGAATTTGAATCCATATTTTAGTAGGTGCGGTGAGTCGTTCAAAACCTTCCATTTCATTCAAAACCGGTCTCGTTAACAAGCGATAATTTACTGGGGACACTGATGACGGTAGTCGAAAGTCACGTGTATCAGCTGTTATTGCTGCAAACACAATGGGGACATCTTCAATTGCCGTTGGGATTGTGACATTTGAATTAGGATTTGTATCTGTATCCAAAAAGTCAGCCATGACTTCATCAAATAAAATTTGCCCCACGTCCGGATCCGAACCCTGAGGATTCGGATTCGGCTCCGTTTCCACATTGTCACCATGCACACCACACACAGTATTCCCCATCCCCATGATGAGTACAAGACATGATAATAGACAACTACTCAGTTTCAATTTATGTGTATCAGGTAATAGGAAACCCATGTTTGTGTAAATGACTAAATACTAAATACTAAATTCTATCGCAAATGACTACACAATGTCGAATAGAGATCTAAAAAAAAAGAAAATGTCTAGGGATTTCCTTGTAGTTTTACTATAGTTTTATACTATATAGACTAGACGTTTTTCACTGGGATCTGGTCACTCTTTCCATTTTACTATAGTATATCATATGTATTTCTATCACAGACTGAAATAAAATGAAAAAAGATTGACTAGAAGAAAAGAAGAAGGATACTAAATGAAGATTTTTTGTGTAGAGAAAATATATAATTTTATTATATTAAAATATGTATGAAGTATAAGTATGTGTATGGAATTGTGGCTTTATTTAAGAAACTCTCGGCGAGAGACTCAGAATGTGTTGGTCTCTACTATGCCAGTTTGTAAGTGATTGACTACAAATACAAAATTAACCCTTTGATGGTGAGAGAATACAGATATGTACACAGATTTGTGTAGTGAGGGTTCATGTTAAACTGTTAAGTGATTCCGCATTCATCCCCACATATTAATGGATTCGCATTAAAAAAATGAGGTAAAAAATTTATACATATTTATACATAGTTAATCCCTAACCACCTAATAATTTATTTCCACAACATATATATACATATAGCATGACATGGGAGAGTAACAACACCTTCCCCATACCCTTTTTGCACAACACTATACTGTCTTTACTTGCAATGCATACCGCGGCTGTACCTAATAATTCTCTCTCATCTAATAGCCCCACTACTGACTACTGTTTGCGAATTCATAAGCATGTGCACATATCTGCACAGGTATGCATTGTCGTATAATGTACGACTACATTATAGTATTTACGTTTCAGATACTATATACGTGTCGGTTCTTTGTCACTCTCGTTTTACTACAAAACTATAATATCATAGTAATAATAATAAATAATAATAATAATAGAAAAACATGAGCAAGAAAAATGAATTTCATGAATAAATGTACCTAATTGGAATATCCAAAGGTTTTATTACATTATGAATTTAAAAATGGAGGCAGTAGTATTGTTATTATATGGTTAGAATGATCACAATCATTATCACATGCATACACATCAGTACATACGCTTGGGATGGAAATAAAATGAAAAATGATAGACAGCAAAGTAAAGCACTGATTTAAATATTAAAAAATATGTATATTTAACATTGAGCTGACTCTCACGCTCATGTAGGTAAATATGTATATGTGTATATATATGCGAATGACAACCATTGTGAGTGCTACAATAATAATTTAATTGAAACGGTATGGAAATATGAAAAGTAAATGGTAGTCGAGCGCCTATGTACATTCAAATGCATGCTCATATGTTTGTGTCGTGTGCATATGCAAAAAAAAAGTTAACTGACCTTTGAAACAAAACACGTATATTAAAATCTAAGAAAGATATCTAGCATGGGAATTTATATATCGTTTACGCATACGAGTGTGATTGTGTGTGTGTGTGTATACTGTTGGTTGCCATACTTATCTAAATTATAATATTTCCCTAGTTCAAACAGACGAGTAGAAAGTTTCCAAGTCGATTGTTGTTACTCTTTTTTCCTTTTGTTTTGCAGACTTTTTGCAGATTAGAAAATCAAGGGATGGATATGAATATTCTAAAGTCTACTGTATCATTATGTGAGACATTGCAAAGAGACACGTGTCTATCCTATTCTATTTCATTTTTTTCAATGTGCATGCTGGGTGCATCATGTCAATTTTCAATTTTAAAAACAATAGTCAAGTTCTGATTCTAAAGGACAGGACAAAACTGCAAAGGAAATGACAATTGGTAGTATATATATTTTATGGAAAGGAGGACAGAATTCATACAGAGTTGTACTTGTGAACGCATATGTGAACTTTGAATATATTTTGAATAAAATTTTGAAGCATCGTCTGATATACACAGTAAAAGATTGAATAGAAATCCAAAATGTAATTAGTATACGTATAATTATTTGATTTCTATAAGTGTGAGAGTTTTTCTCAGTACGTGACCATTTTCACGTCTCAACGGAAACGGAATATAGTATAGTTTTTAAAAATACAATACAGTAATCGTATACACATGTGCCATGTGCAATGTGCAAAAGAAATTAAATGAAATATCAGAAAATCAAACACATTTGTATGTAGTAGTACAATCATAATTCATTTGAACGTGTTTATTGCACGTACACGCTGTTCTTTGATATCGGATGTGACAGATTCAGGGAGACTTGAAAAGGCAGATGAATTCATTGATTTGTTGATTGATGATGGTGGCATCAATGTGAAACGAAATGTGTACCGCAACCGCATGCTATACTCAGTTTTACTTTGTTCTCGTGCACAATTTGCTTTCTCACTCTACATATACTTGACATGCTATTTCTTCTGCTACTATTGTAATAAAACGATGTCATATAATTATAAATAATTTATTATTGTGCCTGATCCATGATTAAATGGATATGTTCATAGGTAAGTATATATCTTACATGCATCCACGTTTTTCGTACGTGTTATTGCTCTCTGATTAGCGTAATTTCATAGAAGTGCTTTGTGTGTAGTACTGTGTAGTCTCCATTTGTTTTATAAGCATATATGTTTTGTTTTGTACGTATTCTTCACATGTATTACTAATGTTTAGCCTGAAAACTTAGTATATGAAGCCATTCAAATTCACTTTTAGTTTCATTGCCATGCTCGATCAACTCATTTAAAAATTAAAAATGCATCTTCGAATCATAAGGACTAATATCTTTTATACAAACTAATTCTTTAATTCGCTTTTAAATGTTCTCCTTGTGCACCTGTTTTTTGGCTCACAATAATCGAGTTAGGTCTGTAGTCATAGTCATGGTCTGATATTTACTTACTTATGTTATGATGTATGCCTATATGGAGTTACGTAGTCCCAATGGTGCACACACTTCACGGGTTCCTTCATGAATTTTAAGGTGAACTCATTTCCATCATTAACTTAACGACTGTACAAAATAAAATGAGATATAGTTAGCTGATAAAACCTATTTTATTTTACCTAATTTTATTATATTTCGTTCAAAATACAGCTTTCGTTATCGTGACTTCCGTTCAAAGCACAAAAAATTGAAAAAAGAGATTCTTTTGTTGCATTTCTAGAAAAGTCTGACGACTGAAATGCAGAATTTCCTCATGGTTTTAATGACTATAGGCTCTATTTCCTTATATGTAATACCATACACAATGAAATAATATGTACTATGTACAGATATATACTTAAACACTACAGTACAGTTTACTGGGCACTCCATTGGAAATTACAAAAACAAAGAGAGAATTTACGTATAATATAATATGTTATACAAAAATTAGGAATGGAAGGAAACGGATGCGAGTTATTATTAGTTCTTATTTCGTCAAATTTTTTCAACTTTCCTTAACTGGTTAGTAAACAGTTTAAAAATTTTAAATTTCTCTTGCCAGAAATGTGTACTTATATCAGTTACCAAAAGAACTTTTTTAAAGGTACAAACCAATGCGAAAACACAAAAAAGTTACATGTACAAAACAGAGTTTACGTTTTATGAATCGTTCATAATTTATTTATTTAAAATAATATATGTATATATATATATGTACATACATACAACTAAATACGTTTATTATTATATAACATAACATGAGCCAAATCAATGAATCGATGGGGGTAATTAAAGACAAGAGTGTATGTTGTAAACATTTAAATTAAATGATTTAATTATTAGGTATTTAACTAAATTGGAAATTAAACATATTTGAATTTGAAACTAGACTAACAATTATGAAAATGTTGGCTATTTAATGACTACAAACTAAAACATGATATAGGCTGTATAAAGTTATCATTTAACATTGCTCATGATCGGGTGTAAAATGAAATTTTTCTGTACCTATACGAAACAAGACAAGTTTTCCGAAATATTCGATTATTTTTAGTAGAGGTACACTTTTCCACTTGTCATTTGTATTTGACATTAAACATCTTAAAATCACTTTGCTGAAATCCAACAAAGGGAAACCTTTCTATTACCGTATGAAAATTATCAAATAATATAAAATTTGTTGAAAACTGCCTTGTCCATAGGTCCTTATAGATTTCATAATACTTAAACATGATGGGTAACGGGTATTGCAACGAATTTTTTCTGAGGCACAATGACGACTGCAAATATACATTTATCAATATAAAATGGTGATGACACGCAAACAACGTTTTAACCATTTGACCTGTTCTCAACAATATGTAAAACAAATCATCATGTAGGAAACCACAATAATAAATAAGGGTTAATAGTTTTTAAACGTCTGTAAATTATCTACTCTGTATAGTATACAGAGTGTGTGTACTTAAAACGGTTTTTTCAATTCTATACTACTCCTTCGCCCCCCTACATATACACAATAAATTCAGTGAAAATCTTAGTCGAGTTACTTCTTAGGTAAACAATATATCTATTACCAATTAAGTAGATACTGATCATTTTATGCCAATATCTCTCTCATAGCATGTGTAGTATAATATATAGTCTTATAAACCTGAAATAAATAAATCTGAATTAACTAGGTATCTACAAAAACGTAACTTATTTATAAAGTACTCATAATTAAAATATTTCCAATTTTTCAGACTTTATAATCTATTCGCTATTAAGACAACACCAAAAAAATCCTTCATATTTGCTTTTTTCATTTCTGTTAAATAATATACGTACTTGCACACTCATAAATATAATGTTACATTCTCTCTCCAGTACAAAGATCAGCAGGCATTCTCTCATCTTCCTTACAGCGTTGAATTAAATTCTCATATTGTTATTTCCGTAATTTTTGTATTTGTGTATTGATTAAGACTTAATCCCATTCGCCTTTTTACCGCACGCATAAATAAATATAAATATGTATTGTGAAAATTCTCATCATTTTTTTTAGCATTAATTATATAGTTTCTTCATATCGTTTATGAACTAGAATTTCGAGTTTCGACGAGGAGCTATGTAAATACTTACGGATTAAAAAGTGTGTGTGTGGTTTGCGTGGAGATTACACTATGTAAAAATACTTGGCACCTACCTAAAAAGTTATAGTTATAATTACAATTAGTTTTTATATGTATGTTACATTGAAATTCACCACCAGTTTTTTTTCATTCAATAGCTGGATATTGGAATAATGCGATTGATTTATTACATACCTAATAATAATTGATTCATTTGATAGAGTCTAATACGCTATCATTTCTATCCTACAAATATAGGAAAAGTTTCTAGAATTTATGGGTAGTACAAAAATCAACAATATATTGTTCTATAGACTATACAGATAGATAGATATTACCTACACATAACCTGTACTTCAAAAAGCGATTTCTAGCAATAAAATATAGCTTATAGGGCTTATACATATATCGGTTTATCCTCAGTATCATTCACTGCTACGCTGTATATTTTATATATTGCGTGGAAAATATTCTTGTGAGAAATCACTCAATAATTCTACTTTAATACAGATATATGCCTATATGTATGTAGTTGACATAAAATTTCTACAAAACTCACTAAATACGTAATGGTGAATATAGTATTTATAACAATTTTGATTACAATATAAGATATATCGAATAATGACAGTTGACTTTGTTTTTTATTGATTTAAAGCTACAACTGTTACAAAAATCAAGAGACTACTAAATAATTTATTAAATTAATAGCACATTGTAAATACCTAGTTCAAGTTTCTATAATTAAAACTCAAAACACATACAAGTGAATTTGTAATATAATACTCATGTATGTGTGTATGCATTTATACCCAAAATAAAGTTATCAGGTTTAGTTAATTAAAAATGCGAGAAAGGTTAAAAGTTAGTACATTTGGAGGACAGAGAAACATTGTAAATCAATCAATAGCGTTGAAAGCTCTCAATATATTACGTTATAGTACCTATAGTGGTTTTCATTCACAAAATATTACAAAACATCAAATAAAAACTCCTTCTTTTTTTGTTTTGTTTCGGTTTTATATTGGTTACCGAAATATGGATCATATACAGATTTAATTACAGGTAATTGACAGCCACAATAACAATAATAATAATAATAATAATAATTTAAAAGTAAAATGCAATTCCCTAGCTGGAAAACTTGTATAGTAGGCGTGTGTAATATTTAGGGTAATCTATTATTTATAGAGCGATTACAATTTATAATAATACAAAGATTTACATTGGAACTCTGTACATGAAAATGTATTTTATATATACATTATATATATATATATATAGCTTGTATCACTTAATTTAGTTCAAGTTCTTAATTAATAGTACTTTTTGTAGTTTTGGTTTATTCTTATAGCCTATGGCTATGTCTTATTCGAGTAGTATTAATTGTTGTGTAGTCGTAGTATAATAAGCTTATACATACATAACAATATGCCTTTTTAAATATAAAACTCTGTTTCGATTCCATACATGTTTATGTGTGTCTCTTCAAAACTTTCTTCAAATTCCCTAACATTCTCCAGTAACTGTAAATGAGTTTCATAAATTTTCTTTACAATTCACTTTTTTCAATCTGAATTCTCATGTTGCAAGTAGGTACTTTAGATTTGAACTCGCAGATATTAAAACATTCAAGTAGCAAAAAAACGGAATAGTAAACCAACTTTCAAAATGTGAGCTCCAACAATCTATAATAGTATATTTTTTATATAATACGTAATTGATCCACTTGTTTATTTTTATAGACGTTAATGTTTTCCAATTTAGAAAAAAATTATTGTAGCAGGATAATAGTAATGTTCTCGAAAAAGTTAACCGGAGCAAAACTGTTTTTTTGTTTGTTTGCTATGTAATCGTAATTTTACTTTTAATAATATATGCGACGATTAGTTTTCAAATATTATATCAAAATCAATTCAAAAAAAAAATACACTACTCTTATCAATTCAAGAAAGGATTTTCCTTGACAGGTGACCATGGATTATTTTGGGCAGCTGAAGGTTGTAAACTTGGTTGAGTTTGCATTTGTCCTGGACCCATACCTTGAATTTGAAGTTGCTGTTGTTTCTCACGAATCTCATTGATTGATGGTTTAGACACAGCATTTTGGACGTGGAACGGATTCACCTGTTGACTTGCACCAGTGGTCAAAAGACTTGGGCCCACTGGAGCAAAAGGATTTTGAACGTTGGGTGCTGATGAACTACCATTCGTCAGTGTTAAACCACTACTACCACTCATACAACCACCACTACCCAACACGGGAGATGATGCTTGACGATTACTAGAGGACGGTAGAAGATTATCCAAATTGACTAAGGAACTATTCTCACCAAGAAATCCAATTGGTGTCATCTTGTTATTATGATTGATTGCGTGTTGACCGAATGCTGGAGACACATTATTACTACTTATTGGTTGAAGTAGTGTCGAGCTCAAATGATCCATATTGAAAACTGATGATTCCGAAAGTAATGCTCCAGTTCGTTTTGATATCGTATCGAATTCATCTTCATCTTCGATTCCTCCCATTGCTCCTCCACTTGCCATCATCGGTGAACCACGGTTTGGATTCCAAGGATCCGGTTTCTCTGCAAGTGGTGGGGTGGTTGAACTTAACCAAGGATCTATTAACAATAATAAAAACAGCAAACAATACAAGATAAAATAAATTCATAATTAAATTTAAATTGCGCATATAAATTTTTTGCATAACACCAGCGCAAATAGTAATGCGTAAAAGGATGATAGCAGGATATCTTTACTCAATTGATTAGATAAGATTGTTTATAATACATACATTTTTACATTTATAAGTAGTCACAAACAAACTTGTCATACCATTAACAGAAGTTGAACTTGGAGCTGGGGCTGATGGCCCCGAAGCAAGATTTCCTGGTGAATTCCATGGGTCTGGGCCATGAGGTGATGTTGCTTGGCGACTACTTGAGCCACTCCATGGATCATTCCTATTACTTGAAATATGTCGAACCGGGCCCCATGGATCTGGACCAAGACCCAATGCTTCATCTCCAGGAGATGCTGCTCCTAATTCAACATCCAATAAGTCTACCAATGCACTCTCATTTCTTGTAGGCGGTGGGGATGGTCTAAAATTGAATTAAAATAGTAATTTTCGATTTATAATACTAATCAACATGGACGATAATCATAAAAATAGTAAAATGATTATAATTGATATAGTAATTATTATTATTTATTATTATTAAAAACAACCTAAATTCCTGTTCACTTTGGCTCAGAGCCATTTGAAGACGAAGGTCATCGGATCTCCTTCGTTTCTCTTCTTGATCGGCTTCTTCTTTGGACATGGCAAGTGCCAATTGAAGCTGAAGTTCTTCCTCTCCTATGGTTTGTGGTCTGGCGTTTTCTAATTCTGAATTACTTCGATGCCTTGTATAAGTTCCTGTAGCTCCTGCGGCACCGTTAGCAATGGCTTCATTTGCTCCAAAATGATTCGAAGTAAATACTGGACTTGTTGGCGTCGTATCATTTGAGTCCGACGAACCAAACCCAGAAACAGTTTGAGCGAACCTATATTAATGTACAAAATTAAATAAATCATATTAGTTGATGCTATTTCGCACACACAGACAATTTTGTTTTCCTTACATTCCACATGTAACTTAATACATTTATGTATCAAATATCATATCGCAGATGCAAAAAACAATGACACCCACATTGGTTATGCAATGTGTGGCCTATTTTGTTTCAAATATATTGAAAAACAAAATTTATGCAACAAAATTTATGCAATGAAAATACTCATTTGTCATTTACCGTTCTCTAGCTTTCAACGCCCGAGCTCTCTCATTTCTCAGTCTTTCTTCGGAGCTCAGGAGTGTCACTAGTTGTTTGGCCTTCTCTCTTACATTTAAACCTTGGTCCTTGTTATCCTCAAAATATTGGAAATCTTTCAGAGTTTGGATTGCAAAAATATTTTCTTTACATTGCTGAGCCACCTGTGCAGACATGAAATCAATTACAATTATACTAGTTAGTAAAACAAACAATTGTATGTAGTTTAAATTTCAAACAAATTCCCACATGAGAATGAAAATATCTATGAAATAATAAATTATTTCATAATCTTGTAGTTTAGGTTTTCAAACAAATTGGTATCTAATGATTATCGATAACATACTCGTTCAGAACCGGTTTTGATGAGATATTCAATGAGGACTAAAGATTTGTAAACATGACGCCAGTTCTTTCCATGATCATTCAGACGTTTCCAAAGCATTTCCATGATTTGAGCAAAGGCCTCAATGTTGTACGTCAAATCGGCGATTTCTGACATTAAAGTACTCGGAGGTCCCCATGGATCATTACTAGTTGCTTCCCGAACCTTTTTCTTTAGAGGACAAAAGAGAAAAAAAGTGTTTACAATTTTGATCAAATGCGAATTCGAAGATTTCCGTACTTTTGTTACTCATATATAATTAATATAATATATATCAACCAAGTAAAATGTATTAAATATATATTTATAAAAAATTGAGTTGTTCATACTTGTGGTTCTGTGTAATTGTGGGCTATATTTTTAATATTCCGCCTCAGTCCTGCCACACTGACTTGCATCTTGCTGCAGATATTCTACGTGAACTACTACTACAAAAATAAAAAAATGAACGACGAGAAAAATCTTCTGTTATTCTTCCTCTTCCGTCTTCCGTACTCTATAGGTTGTCACTTTAAAACTCCTTCTTCTACCCTTCTTCTTATGTTCACTTCCGTTTCAGCAAAACAACACTGTAATGAAAATAAACACACGAGTTTTTTTTATACAAGATTTACCAATTTCCTTTAAACTATACTTGTATATATATATCTATACAAATTCTCCAGAATTTCTTGGCAAACATATATACTTAATAATACTTCAAGAGCAAATGAGCAAAAAATTTGATATGTAATATAGTCGAGAACTTCTCGTCGAGAAGACTTCATATATGCACAATTCCTTATTACATTCAAGTTAAATTGTTGATGATATATAATATATATAATATATTACTCATATACGACCGTATACATTCTTTTGAATTGTGACCTTAAGTAGTATATTTTTTTAGAGGTTACTTACACATAAGTACACAGCAACAAATTAAAAACAAAGTTAAAAATGGCAGCAGCAACTTTTGCCCAAAGGGTGTAGATATTATACACACTATAAATTTTTAAAGAACAGTTATCGCTCACACACAATTTGTGAGTCACAATAATAATAATATATAATACTATACACACACTACATTTACACTACTGAACGAATGAGAGAGAATGAATTGACATTAAATGAACTAGATATATACTTACACGAAAAAGTATATATGGAAAAAAATATGACAGACAGTATAACGATTTCGAGTGTTTTGTCTTCACTAGCTGATGATGATGAGAAAAAAGTAGAACAATTAAATAAATTAAATGAAGTACTAGAAAGTTGTTCCCCTTCTAGTAGTATATATATATATGTATAGTATAATTAAATTAATATAATTCTTCTTCTTTTCTCATTAGTCTACCTTTTTTACGTCTTCTTTTTACTACGGCGAAGCGGAGGAGGACGACAGATAGTGAGGGGAAGATGAGTTGAGACCCATGACCGAGTACAAACAGATTTTCACTAGAGGACTAGGAGCCAAATCGCCATTTTTTCGGCAATAATAAATTAGAGGAGATATTTAAAGTGATTTGGAATTGTGGGTTTGTGGGACTGAAAAAACGGGTGAGTATAAAATTAATAATATACTTTATTAACAATTGTGTGTAATTCTACATGTGATTATATATATAATTAAGTACCTTGTTTTATTTCCGTTTGAGCAGGTTCTTTGAAGTTATCACATCAGCAACATTATGGCTAAAAGATTAGCTGCAAGTACTATTAACTGGACAGCATTTGCTGAATTAGTTCCATCAAATCAAAGACCCAATTTTTTGGCCCTCAAGGGAAAAACTGATGTTTATTTGAGAAAGTAATTGATGAGAGACATTCTATACAGTATATATATATATATACCCTCTCCGTATTGTAGTTTTACTTACTTAAATAATGTATTCTTTTCAATCTATGTGTATACAGAGTTAATGCTAATCCGGCAGAGCCAAAGAAAATTGATTTTGCTGCTTACAAAGGGAAGGTTCCAATTCCTGGACTGGTTGAACAATTTCAAAAGCAGTATGATGCGTTAACAGTACCCTATCCAACCTCAAATCTTGTACCTAAAGTTGATGAACAAGAGAAAGCATCTGTAAGTTTATTAATCACTCACACGTTTATTGTCATTTAATGATATTTTAGTGGGTCACATAATTCATAATACTAATATAACATCATCTTGTGTTTTTTTCAATTGTTGTAATAGGCAGGGGATATTAAAGCTTTTATCGAGGGATCAAAAAACCTGATCAAGGATTATGAAGCAAAGTTAGCCAAATGGGACAATGTTTTGCCATACGAACAGATGACGATGGAAGATTATTATGATGCCCATCCTGATACAGCTATGGACATGGTCAATCGACCATCAATCTGGCCTCATGATCCTCAAAATCAAGTCGGTTATGATCACGAAAAGTGGCTCGCAGAACAGGCCGCAATCGCTGCTTCCTCCGCTGGCAATAAAAAGAAATAGAATGATTTGGCGAAATGATAATTGTAGTTTAACCAGCTGAAGCCAGAATGTAATAATAGTTAATTATACTTTAAACATAATATGTATATACGTAATATATACCTAACCTAGATACAAGGAGTCATTATTGTCAGTCAATACCAAGAGAATTTTATTGGATTTATCGATTACTTCTTCTTGTATTATAGTAGCAGTCATGTCAAAGAATTATAAATTATCTGCCGGGGTAAAGAAAAAATATAAATAAATAATTGAAAGGTGAAAAAAAGTACCTACACATATATTGTTATTGTTCCTCGTTTTATATAGTACTCGTAATACGCAACTCGTAATTTCGTTAGTCAGAACACGGAAATTGAAAGTATCCAAGTAGTTACTGGGAAATTTTTGAAAATTTCATCTACGGATATATGAATATGATGGCATCCAATTATAAATTTTAAGAGTACAAAGTTTGATAGGGATGGATTCGAGTCTCATTCAACAAAGGATATTTTTTGCCCGTAGTATTTCGTTTGGATTTGTAATAACGTTTGAAGGGACGCTTGTTTGATACTGCTAAACAATAATGAATAGTGTTTTCAAAGAAGTAAAAATGAAACAACAATTTCCGAATGCCACGTCGAGGCCAACAGCAGTTTATATAGGTATGTACATTGTATGTGTATAATATGTACATGCATGTGCGGCATTGTGCGGGCGAAAAAATGAAAAGAAGACCTTCTTTAATACATTAAGTATTACAAAATCGTTTCTACTTACTTCATCATGACAAGTACATACCTACTGTCTTAGTTCAGGTTCACACTACATTAAGTACATATAGTTATACTGCAGATGTATGGGCACATGACAAGATCACACACACACATCTGCTTCTAAAGAGAGAAAAGGGCGGCTGGAAATTTCCTTTCAACCCCGTCGTCCATGAAAAAGTGAGTACAAAGCACAATGACAAACGGCTGGTGCCCACTTTTACGCACTTTTATGTGTGTGTGCGTGTACTTATGACCTACAGACTTTTACGTTGTACCTTGTACATTGTACATATATATACCTAATATGTACCTACATACCTACCAACATTTTATCTTGTTTATGTCTACATGTACATGTACACACAATTCATACACAAGCTGCCATAGTCATATACATATGTATGTATATAGTCATAATTATAAACCAAATACCCGAATTACCCTCCACACACACAAGTACTTTTACTATCATTTTGAGCACACGCCGAACTCCTGCCTCACATCAATTCAAAGTTCCAAATTCCCAATCATGATGATAATAATAATATAATACCACACAGCTAATATTGTTTGGATCCTTCTGCATGCCGAATAAGTACATGTATATATATACATACATATTTCATAGTTTGGATCTTTCAATTTGACTCAAATACTCTTTTTTACTATGCATGTAATACGAATATGCATATGTGATGAAATTTCTCCTCAGTAGCAGTAGCATAAGCATATAAGTATATAGCAGCAAACAACAAAAAAATTTACCCTCTATATACTTTAGTACAATACATACATAATAAACTTTGGAACGGATTGTAGCACACGCCAAATGTGTACTACACACATATAGCCTCCTGTATTTTTCCATTATGTACTTTGGCTGGCTTTGGAGGACTTATACAATTAACAACAGCTTCAAAGTCCCCATTATATAGTCACTCACTACAGCGATTTTCATCTCAAGTTCTCGTCCACAAGCAGCATAAGTACGCACAAAAACACCTGCCATGTATGCTATGTATGGGTAAAAATCGTTTTATGGAAATTTCCTGGAGAAAACAACAAGGACCGTTGTTGTGTCGTTATCTCTCTCACTGGGCTTTTAAAAAAATTTCAATAATCATAATCAATGTGTGTGACTTTGTCATTCATTTTCCCTTTCATTTCCCCTATATACACTTACTACTACTTGTGCTCGTCGTCGTAGTACCTTTCGCTCAGAATAGAAACGTTATGTTTAGATTTTTACCTTTTTTTCTGTATTTAATACTCACTTTTATTGCATTGTGTGCACTCTCACACACTCAACAACAAAAACCACACAGAGAAATCAATTTTTTTTAGTTTGAAAAACTCGGTAAAGTTTATGTCAACTAACTACTAATAACAGTTGGTAATTGTTCTAATAATTGTTGTAGGTTCATTCAATTGTTGTAGCTGTTGTCAGTCAGTTTTTTAATTGTCCATTACATTTAGTTTGTTCGCCCTTCAAGGACCTCTGTAGTTCGTTATTATTATTAGTATATGACGCTCGTTATATGCATACGGATTTTGTATGAGGCGTAGAACTTTTTCACAGGCAGTACTACTACTCATTTGAAAAGGCTTTGAGAAGCAAACAGACAAACGAGAAAAGTTCTCTTCCAGCAAAGCTGTGGCTGTGAGCAGCACACAAAATAATAAAAAGGAAATATTATTATTATTATTATTATTGAACAAAAATTATTTAAATAAGGTTGACATCGATATTAAAATATTATCATCTCTCTCATTCTTTATCTTTACCTTTGGGTTCACAAAATAAAGACAAAAACAAAAGTGTATAAACAGATTTCAGAGACAAAATAGTAATAAAAAATAATGGAATTGTCTAGTGTTGGTGATCGCGTTTTTGCTGCTGAAAAAATTCAGAAGAAGCGAGTGAGAAAGGTATAAAGAAAACAAACAAAAAAGAAAAGTTGACACATTTTAATTTTTGTTTAAAGTGATTTTTTAGAACACTATTTTAGAACAATGACTTGTTTTAATTTCAACTGGGCAATAATCTTATTTATCAAAAAGAAAAAACTATGCGATTTCTAATATAAATAATTGTTGTGAATACTTTTTTATTTTCTCCAGGGAAAAGTCGAGTATTTAGTTAAATGGAAAGGGTGGAGTCCAAAGTAAGTTTGATAATATAATATTATAAATTATAATCATAAAAATCGATTTTAAGAAAGAAATGTATATGTCAATATTCAATAAGTACTTCATACTTACTCTGTATATTTGTGTGGTCTGTGTTTTCAGTTACTCTTTATTTGATTCTTCTTTTTTCTCATATGTATATATAATATATATTTATCTTTTTAGACACAACACATGGGAACCGGAAGATAATATTTTAGATGCTAGATTAATAGATGCATTTGAATTGAGTCAACGAGAAAAAGATCCACAACCTCATAAACGTGGTCCAAAACCAAAAAAGGATAGATTCGCTCATCAGGTTTGTAAAAAAAATAAAAAAAATATACAAATAAATTTACACGTCAAAGAGTTCAAAGTTCAATATGATATTACAATGAATTCATTCATTCATAAGTAATACCTAAATAAATAGGTACATCTAGTATATCAATATGAATTTTGTAATCATACTTAAACACGTTACTCATATGTAGAGAGATCGAGATAGCTCACCACTTTCCCCAAAAAGTAAATCCAGTGAGAGAAGTCGTGACCTATCAAAATCCAAATCACCTTCCCTTGGACCTGATGATGATTCGGCAGATGAGAAAGAAACAAAAGAGAAAACACCCAAGAGAGAAACATTAAAAAGAAAGGCTGAAGTTATCAAGTAAGGGCGATTCTTTTACATATATTATAGTCTTTTGTATTTTTTTCAAATGTATACTGTATATTGTTGTAAGTACGTAAATACAGATTTTCATTATTTTTTTAATTCTATAATATATTCTATATATAGTAATATTTTTTACAGAGAGTCGGGTAAAATTGGCGTTACGATTACGACGACTCCCAAAACTAGTCCAGTTCAACACAGCCATTCACCCAGGTCATCAGTTGGTTCACCCCCACCAGCCAAAGTATCAAGAACACATAGTGGACATGCTGCTAGCCATACTAGTAGTAGTAGTAGTCACCGATATTCTCGAGATAACCAACAGCAGCAACAACAAGACCAGTCAACTACCCCTTCGTCAAGATCAAGTAATAAACATGATAGGGATCAAGAACGTTCAGGGGGAGCTTCACCAAAAAGACATCACCCAACTACGGCTAGTACTACTACTACTTCAAGCTCTCAAGACAAAGTTGACTCGTCGGAGAGTAAAAGCATAGCTACAAAAAATACTGATCATGGAAATACTACTGCCCCTGTAAATTTGATAAATAATCATCATACAACAACAAATAGTGGACTACATCATACAGCAACAAATATTAGTAGTATTGAAGAAAATAATAATAATTTGGATGGAGACTCCAATAATAATGCCCCACCAGCAGAGTATTGGATTAATAAACAACCACTGGCTGACCAAATTGTAATTACTGATGTCACAGTCAATTTAATGACTGTCACGATTCGAGAATGTAAAACAAAATCCGGCTTTTTCAAAGGGGATGAAGAAGCTGCAGAGAAAACTGGTAAAGTTATACCAGACAATTCTAGTGCTCTTCATCATCATCATCCTCATCATCATGTTGTTGGGAACCTTGGACAGGGTCATCAATTTACTGGTAATAGTGCTCATCATACACACTCAAGTATCGGACGGACAAATGGACCATTTCATCATCCACAACAGGCAACCAGTGGCAAATAAATGAATAAATACAAACAAAATAAATATATATACATAAAAATAAATATATATATATTATATATATAAAACAAAAGGAAAGAAAAGGAAAATACAATATTGAGACCAGTCAAAACGATACACCCCCCATAAAATTATTACTAAAAATATTTCAAAAAAATATAAATAAAAATCGGTAATAATGATGATTATTACATTCAACTATACTGCATAAAGTATATATTATTATACTTAAAAAAAACTACAAAATACAAATCGACATAATAATAATAATAATAATTGTAATAACAATATAAATATTAAATATTATATAAATGTACATCTTTATTATTCTAATATTACATGTATAGGTATATAGATATATATAATTATATTGTTATTGTTAGTGAGTAGTATCACCGGATAAATATATTAACATATATATTTAAAAAAAAAGCTACACAAGAAGTATAAACACAAAGTACACAGTATATATATAATATATATATACATATTATTCAAAAGAAAACAGTTTTAGAGTTTTAGTTGCTTTCTTTTGAACGTTTTTAAAAGTTTTTAATGTTTTGAAATCTATTATATATATAACATGTATATAATTTGCTGATCATGACTTATGGTTGCGATGCGATACTATAAAACGAATGACTGTCTTTTTAATGTTTTTAAGTAAAACTTTCACTGTAAAAGTTACTGATCTACACATTTAGGTACCTATTTACAAATTTTAATCAAGAAAAAAAAACAAGAAGAAACACACCGTACACATACTTAGATATATTACATCCATAATTATACATACTTGTACAACAATATTAAAAAAATAATAATAATCCGTTAAATATATTATGAACGCAGCGCAAAATCGATTACAAGTATGATAATGAAGATGGTATGTACTATGTAGTATAGTAGTAGTAGAATAGTTTGTAGCTTTTAGATACTTATTCAAGTATATGTAGCGTTTTAATTTATTTTTAATTGTTTTATCTACTATATTGTTGTTGTTTTAGATCCTCTCATTTCTCATTTGAGTTTTGGATACAGTGTTAAATTATGCTTATGGTATTATTGTAATTGTTTTTTTTATGTTTTTAATTGATGAATGAAATATGATGAATGATTGCATTTCTATACAAAAATAATTTACTAGTTTTTAACCAAAATTACAGCAGTTATCAATAATGTTATACTTATTACTCTTATCATTGACATAGACAGAATGAATACAATACAATAATATGACTTTGTATTATTTATTCGTGTTATTTAATTATTTATGTACTTAGATAATTATATGTTTCATCAAAAAATAAAAACAATGACGCATGACACACGAGTCTTTCTTTTTATCAAAAAAGAAATGAAAAATTAAGTAAATAAACAAGTTTTTAAAAATCATTATAAAACTAGATATTTATTTGCAAACAGTTTACATTGATTTCGACATTGTTTCTTCATCAATTAAATAAGAGCATACTTAAACTTATAGTATAATTAGTATACATTTCTGCCATTTTGCCTCGAGTCTGTGAGTCACCGTCACCGATGATGATGGTATCATCATGATGCCGTTGTTTTTTCTTTGACGTAGTTTGGACGTCTCCGTAGGGAATAATGTCCAGTATGTCAAAGACTAATTTCAGTTAAAATCAATGTGGTTAAGTGACCTCAAAATCGGTTCAACCCATTTCGGTACTTCACTTTCTCTAACTTCCTTCGAATTTTTGAAACATTTGTAAAATTCCTAGTGTGTGGCATAGGGAAAGTGTGAAAAAAAAAAAAATTCTGTGAGCGTTGTGTTCTTGCGGAAGGAGACAAGTCACATGACGCTATACAGGAAAGTTATTTCGTCAGAAAACTTGTGACTTCAGTGTTCAGTTCACAATCAGAAGCAAGCAAGGAAACAAGTACAATTTTTATTCTCTCTGTGATATAACCAAGTCGCCCGTCGACATCTTTAATTGAGCAAAATGGGTTTCTAGTGTAATTTACACAACCCCCTCCGCGCACGGAAGTGTGCCTTTACAACAGTCATCATGGCGTAAGTCCCACTTTTAATTGTTGTACTTTTTAATACCAATAATTTGCACATTAGACCTCCGAAATTGCATTTTGATTTCATTTGTGAGAACGTGGCTTGCCTTGGAAAGACACATGTCGCCCGCCATGATTAGTTTCAGGATTTTCCCTAAGAAGGAGAAGACATTAATATTAACTTTCTTAGTATTATGCATTAATAGTAGTATAATTGTATAAGGAACATAATTACTAGTGGAAAATTTATTTAAGAGTTGTAACATTTCAGTCAAAAGAATAATGTTTAAAATATTTCATATTTAAATGGCGAGAAACATGCATTCGTACTTATTATTATATATTCATAAAATTAGGTCAGCTAGATGATTTCTGTCTTGAATCCATAAATATCAATCAAATATTGATTACTACATGAAAAGAGAAAAACAAATATTTTAAAGTTGTGCTAGCCACACGTCAACCTTGATCTATCTACCTGTTTTCTTGTAGCGTCACCAACATGGCTGTCTCCTTTTCATTTTATTTCCCTTCACTTTTTCAAAGGAGCATTCTATACATGTACATTGTTGATAGTCAACAAAACAATGCTAATAATAATGAGAATGATAATATTAGTCTAGTTGTATTGAGCTTTTTTTTTTGACAGCTTTATGCAACAGATTTTTTTAAGTTTTTATTTATGTACACGTACATAAGTATAAGGACAATTAATTATGTACGTATACGTATTGAAAAGTACCTGCATGCCTATCTAGGTGCATTATACATAATTACATTGCACGAATGAAAGAGGTCCAATGAGATGAGATGCTTTCAGTCGTCATAAAACTGGTAAATAAAATAGATACTCGAAAGCTTAATGATAGTATAATGATGGGAATTCGAGCTACAAGCTTCCATATCAAAGTTCAACAAAACATGCAGTCGATGCGTGAGCATATTTTTTCATAGCTTCAAGCATCGTGTGTGTGTACATTATCAACTGTATGTACATTCTTTTTTTTGATTTTTTTTTCCATTTCCTTGTAGCTTCACGTGAAAGTACATTATATGAAATAATGAGATTTCTTTTTATCTGAATGCACTTTGACATTTAATAGACAGACATCCTGTAAAATATATTAGATCGGCTTTGGTTTAAGTTGAAATAGCAATAAAAATGTAAAGAGGTTAAGATACTTTTGCTGTCGCATATTGCTGATAATTTGTCGGACAGAAAAATGAGTAAAAGAAAAGCCAGTTATATTAATTAGTTTTATAAAAGCGTAGCATGTTTTGTTCAAACTCCAATGAAGTTTAAAGTTCAATATTTTATCTTACACGCCTCTTCCCTTCCACAGGCTCTCCAAAAAAAGAGCAGAGAGAAACACGCCTTCGTTCATTTTAGTTTAATGACAGTTGACAATTCGACTTAATAATAATGATAATAATACTTCACGTGTCCTGATGACAAGTACAAAGTGCAGAAGAAGAATAAACTACAGTTTTTAATATTTTTAAGGACATAAATATGTTATTTTGCATTTGAAAATGATGAAAATTATACACTCAATGAATTACAATGTTTCTATTGCCAAAAGGATACTGATTCAATGCAAAATAATTTTATACTTATGTAGAATATATGCACTTTAGGTTAATTTTATTTCTCTTCACGTAGTCACGTATCAAACATGAGTTTTAAATGCATTCAAAATCATTTTATCTCGTATCTACTGGCTTAATTTGACAACGTCAACGAATTCAAGTAATTTTTTTTTTTTTGAAGAGTCGATTGTCAATCAATTTATTTTGTCCATTTTCTGCGTACATGATACATTTGACCTTACTGGGGTCAACAAGATATTACATTTATGTACGTTCTACGTATATGTATATACATTTAAACAAGAAGGAAATTCTCTCGTTTTTGGCAGTTAATTTTATATGATTACTCTGTATGAAACTTTAAACCCCCAGAGCAAATCATGCTCAAATACTCGAACTTTCATCTAGCTCTATTAATTAATTTCTTTTGTCACCTAAAAAATGGTTGGAAAACACGAGCACTTTTGACTCAATTGCGTTCACATTAAATATTTAGTAGGCATGGGTTGTAAAATGTGTCAAGAATTTTCATGGAATTATTTCGTACGAATATACAATGCAATTATATGGCCTCAACAATCAAAGTGCAATTACAATGGTTGTAACGAAATGTAAATTATAAGCTCAACAACATATGAAAATGATGCAGGTGCATATGTAGATTTTTTGTACTAAAAATTGTAAATCTTATTTTCTACAGGTCTTTTGTCATCATACCCATCGACCTTCGTGGTCTTAACACATCAAATATATCAAATTCTTTACGAATTAATAATAATCGTCAAGAAGAAGAAGAAGAAAAAGACATTTTAAATCAACTGACTAATTTCAATTATTTTAATAATTCTTCGGAGGAAATTTTAAACGAATCACCAGAATTATCGGGATTCCAAGAAAGCCATGGAGTCTCCACAAGACTCATGGCAGTTCGAGAACTTCTCGTCTGCTAAAGAGTTCAGTCGCCCTATTTCACCAACCCCACCTTCATCTCCAACGTTGTATTCCCTACACAACAACAATAACAGCAACTACTCTACAACAATTGGATTTAGTCCAAATGTTAAATTGGATGGAGATAATTTAATAGATTACAATGCTCCTGTCGAAACTTTCAATCGGCAGTTAAGCTTTAATAATGTGAGTGACCCGAACCTCAATGGAAGATCAGATGGAGGGTCCATTAGTCCCGTCAGCCCTTTCATCATTGGAAATGGAGGGAAATCCCTTTTGTCGGCCGTGAGCAATCCACTCCAATTCACTGGAATCGGACAGAACAAAAATAATGTTCTTCCATCTCAACATTTAGTGTCAGACTTTGACATGTTCGATATGAGTGGTAAATAGATTTCCTTAAATTGCAATATTATATAATTAACTGTACTTCCATCAACTTACATGGTATTCAATTTTCGAAAATGATGTTCATACTTGTCTCGAATTTGATTAAAAAAATGATTCTTTACCATAAGGATGCTGATCGAAAATTTATATATATATGAAATATATTTTCCTTCGGAATGTACTTTTTGTCCTAGTTTTGAATTTGAGTACAAAGTATTAAAATTTGAAAAATATTCCTTTTGATTTTATAGATTGGGTTGAGAAATCTTTCAACTTGGAAGGATTTGATGATATTCTACAAACAGCAGAAGTACATAATGCATGGGCCCTTGAAGATGATGATGATATCCTACTCGAAGATGTAGTCGAGGAAGTGGTAACAACACCAAAATCATTTACTTGGTCTGCCGCAGAGGCTATCAACAATGAATCATCAGTATCCCTGGAGCAAAAGCAACAAATAGCATCAACAACAACACAAGATCCTCAGGAATATGATGCTAAATTTCAATCCATTCTTGATGACTTGGGATTAGCAGCTACGGAAGTTGAAAACATAACTGGGATTTCAGTCATCTCATCAGCAGAATTGGACCAACTTCAAAATGATGGAATCGATTTGGGGTTAATTAGTGGATGTGATGAAGAAATGGATGATGATGAGAGTGATCGAAGTAGTACAACAAGTACCTACAGCACCAATTCAGTGGAGCCACAAATTGTTTTTAATAATACTGAGGATTGTCGATCGCAAATTGCCATCTTTTTGGAGTCCAATCATCACGACTCAATGTCCAGCACCAGTGGTAGTAGCGGTGCCAGTAGTCCAAGCTATGTCGTTTCAATCAGCCAACCATCATCTGTAATTTCAAGTGATTCTGAAGATGATCATGTTGATGAAGATGATACCCAAATTGTTAATGCTTTGATTCGGGGAGATTATCAAGCTGCTGAAGCCATGGTTCCAAGCACGAGTCCTGCTATGAGGAGTGGTCAAGAATATGCTAGGATGTTGAGTTCCGATGCCATCAAATCAGGAGGACGTTCAACAAGTAGTGCTGTTGTGAGAGCTAGTTTACTTTCACCGAAACCAGAACGACGGTATATTTTACATCATTATTGTGACTTTTAAACTCATTGTATATGTGTATATTTGAAAGTGATGAGAAATTAGCATTATTGATTACAATGATTTTTGCCAAAAGGATACTGATTCAAATAAAACTTGATTATAAATAAAAAATTGTATGAGAATCAGGAAGTAAACCAAATTTTTAATTATTCTGATTCTTTTCTTAATGAATTTACTTAGAGGCCGGAAACCATCTGTGGCCGCCGTCGGAAAACCATGGGTACATTTGAAAGACAAGGGCTTGCGCAAGAAAGAACAAAACAAAACAGCAGCCACCCGATACCGTCAAAAAAAGAAGATTGAGACTATGGAGTTTTTGGCGCAAGAAAAAATCCTCATTATCGAAAATTTGGAATTACAGAAACAAAAAGATGATACATTGAAAGAGATTAATATAATGAAATCACTTTTGCGGAATTTATACGCTAATAGTAAGAACAAGAAGAAAAGCAACAAACAACTCAAAAGGAATAAACTTCGTTGAAAGCAAAACTGGAATCAAATTGTATCATGTTAATTACCTTTTAGTATCTCGTAGGAAAGATGTAGAATCTTTATTGTTGATTTAATTATAACTATTATTACACAATAGTAATGGTATAGTATTCAAGTTGGTATTAAAATCAATTTCTCAGAATAAAAATCAATTCAAATTTGAATATCGGTAATCTTGGAAGCGAATGGTCATGATGTATGAAATGGGACAGGGACTAGCTGACGTGAATTTCCTCACATTATTATATAGTAAAACGTAGTTTGTAGAGAAGAATAGCGATAAAATAATAATAAACTTAAGAACTAGAATGCTTTCTAAAGTAGTTCCAGGGAATACAAGGTAACAACAAAATAAGTTGGAAATGTTTATTATACACAAAAAAAATAACACCACACTTCTCGTTTGTTTGAACAAATTTTCCCTGGAGAATTTTGAATACTAATAAGTAAGTTGAGTATGTATTTATAGAAGGTGTCTGGTGTAATTTAGGAACTGATACTCTTTATGATGGAAAACGTTGCATTTATCTCATGTAAATCTGAAAATATTGAACTACAATAATCTCATATATACATAAGTATTTATTGTTTTATTGACAAGTTTGAGTGAGAACAATAATAAGAAGTCGTTTCAAATTTGTGAAATAGAGTACAAACGTACTTGTTGATTTTTATTAGATTATTCTAATATGTATTTGCTAATGACGGATTTACACAACAACACCCAAGATAGGATGAATGAATTTTCCATGCTTTCTGTTTTTTTGTCGTCTTTTTTTACAGCACAGCTATTGTGACAAATGTTTTTTTAGTATAAGTAGTCGAATTAGAAACGTAGTCGTCTTCGATATTTTACCGTTTATACATGTTCTATAGTACTTAAAACTCGAAAGTTCTATTTACTGTTGCTAATTACAATATTTTGAGCTACATAACGAATTAAATAATTGCAAATGATCAATTTGACTATTGTTTTATAATAATTAAATTATGTAGCTTCTATAATATAATGATATTTGCCGAATCTTTATTTCTTTTTATTGTCTACTTACAACACATTTTTTTTAAATAAAACTTTCTTTAGTTAAAACATTGTGTTCACAATATGGCATTTATTTATTTGTACATACTTTCATGTATCAAGTATTCGTAGGAAATTATATATACTTCATAGTTTAGAAAGCTTCAAAACAAATGGCACTTTTTGCTATTTATTGTACGTAGATTCGAGCAAAGTGCTTTCCCATCATTGTCATGGTAATAAATATAACGGATCACGGGAGGAATGAGGAATCCCCCCCCAAAAACAATTTAGGGGCCATCCATAAAGGTCGTCACGGTGCTAGGGGTATAGGGTGGGTCACAAATTGGTCACGTGTTATATGCTTTAACAAAGCGTTACGTAACGAAAAAGGGTATGGGGTGGTCAAAAATTTGGATTTTTAGCGTGACGACCTTTATGGATGGCCCCTTACCAGTTTGAGTTTTGTGAAATTGAAAATGTTTCGACTTTCAGTTGTAGACATCCTTGATTTTAGCTCACGTTTAAAAAAATTTGAAAGTGGGACCGTCCCAGTTCCCACAGAGGCACAGAGAGTCCCACTGGGACGAATTTTTGGAAAAAATAGTAAATAGTGCATTTGTAATTAAATTAATTAATTTTAGGCTGTTCATTGTGGTATTTTAGGAGTTGATAATTTAATTAAAACATGAGACAGGTGAACTTTTACAAGTTTTCAAAGTTGATACAGAATGAAACGTCTTTCACTCGGAGGATGAAAAGACTGACCCATCGTATTTTCGGGGAAGCAAGTCCGACTGCAAGTGCAAAATCCATGAAGGTACTTAAAAAATATGATATTTTTTATACATTCTTTTGCTTTTGGGAAACATTTTTGTAAGATATCTGTCGTATTCATTATTTTTTTTAATGCATGTTGTCAAGATATTGAAAAAACTGACGTTTGATAAGGATCGCTGGTTTGTACATTGGTATCCCAGACACGTGGAAATTACAAATCTAACTACAAATCTTCGTAATTATGGCCTTTACAGGTTAGTCAAAATTTATATATGTGAGAAGTTTGAATGTTTTATTTTTCAATGACCTCATTTAAAAATGAACCCTTAGTTGTATGTGTGTGCAAAGAAGTTGATATCATATATAGGAAAGGTTCATTAATTTTAGTTCATCAAAGGATTTGGAAAGAATCTCTGTATAGAATACAAGATTCCTCGACTAATCTTTCACTGTTCTTTTGTAGGTAAATAAAATATGAAAATTATAGTGTGTAGAATCTTTAGAATGTTGGACTGTATATAGTACAAATTACACTCAAGTTCTAGTCTGTAAGGCACAAGAATTTCAAAAACATTATGAATGACGGGGTTTAATTTGATTGTATATGTGTAAGTATGTGAGGAATAGTAAAATGTGGCAAGTTACTGGAGTGTTTCACATGGCGCTTCTACGTGTTTTTCTTGATAATATTATTATTAATAGTTCTGAATTGCTCGTTGTGCTAATGCTATGAAATTAATGTGTACGTATATATAGAAATAGGACAGGTTATCGTTAATGCAGTTTTCGTTGCGCCTTCAAATACTGCAACTTTTGCAGTGCTATGCTATACATAATGCTATGCTATACATAATGCTATGCAATAAAATTATATAGAGAAATTTCTTATCAAAGAGAAGGACAAAGAAAGAGAGAGATACTAGAGCAGGAAGAACAGCTTTGCAATTGTTTGAACATGCAAGATAAATTGCAGCTCTTGCAATTAACAATGTTGCTAACTAAGGACTGTTGCCTTTGTGTTGATTGGAATAGAACCAATTTATACATTAGCAGACCGTGAACTATCCTGGCATTACAATTCGGTATTTTAAACATTGTGAATGAACATCGTAAGTAGTAAAAGCCAGGATATGAAATGTGCACGCGTTATACATGTGTGTGTAGCTATATGAAGGATAGTATAGTAGTAAAACAGGCAAGTTTGTATCTAAGGCAGAAAACTGTGCAACTTTTCAATTTGTAATTCGCAATACTGCGCTCAGTTGTATGTATGTAGTAGTATTACTTAAATTATGTACCTAAATGTACTATAGAGGAGTATGTACATATAAAATCCATGTGAATACATCCTACTGAACTAAAATTTCAAGTCTTTGCTTTGCTTTCAGATCTGTGAAAGCAAAAAGGCATTCATTGAAAGGACAAAGATTTGTGTTATTTCCTGCTCAGCTTCCAGTGAGCAGTAGACATGATGAAATATTCCGGCTGTCACATGTCACACATTTGTGAATGGGTGTGTTGACGCAATTCACTCTTGTCTTTAGATCTTTAGACCTTCCGTTACACTATTTTCGAAAATGTCTACTCTCTCTCTCTCGTCTATACAAAATACGAATAGAGATGCAACCACACCGTCAAAAAAAACTTGAAAGAAATTCATCTTTCTCGCTCTCCCTCGTCTCGTGATTCCAGGACATCCTAATAGGAAATGAAAGTCAATTCTTGTAAAAAATATCATCATATGTCAAAGTCGAAAATGAAAATGGGAAGCCCTTGTATATTTTTATTGAATATGTATATAATTTGATAGTGGTTTACGGCTTTACGGTATATAAACATTCTCCTAATCCTAATTCTTTTACATGGATTCTTTGAAATGTTTAAAACTAAAATGGGTTGTCTATTTGTACTTACACAGCAAACAGTAATGTGAAAAATATTATGATTAGAAACTGAAATATTATTACATTGTGATTTATCTATAGTCATTTGTAATAATAATGTGCGTAGTTATATTTTTGGTAAAATAGGGGGATCCATTGTGTGCGAGTATGTGAAATGTGTAGGTTATTAGTATTAGGTTAATATTTCAATTCTATTTTCCGAGGAGAGACTGGAAAAGCACATTGTTCATGTCATTAATCATGTTTCAGTTGGGACAACTGGTTCACTTATGTTTTACTGGTGGTAAGTTGTAGTTCCATATTTCCATATGTACTTGCCGGTTGTAGCTTCAAATATAGTTGCGTAATATTCTATTGTGTATTGTTATACCAAAAGAGAGAGAAGGCGAGGTAAGAGCTTCAGGTTTTAGTTATTGGCATCAACTTTTGTCACAAGTATATATATGTAGGTATATAATAATACATAATAATACAGAAGGGAGAGAGAAAGAGAAAAACTTTTCATTTCCGTTCTATTTATATTTAGTCTTGATGTACGTCAAAGTCAAATACTATTCTTCTATTAAATGTGTATCATTTCGTTTTTCTTGACTACAAAATGACAGTATTTTATACTAATTGAACTATGTACATCATTAACGTGAATTAGTTTACTGTCTCCTTTTTAGATTCAAATTCATATGTATTACATTTTAGGTTTTTTAATTTCCGCTTATTAATCTTTACTTTGATGAAATATGTCAAATCCTCAAATCGTAATTTCTATAATAACAGTGAAATTATGTGAATTTATTGTAATTTTGCAACCATAATTTGACTTTTCATTTGTCAAATGTTTTTTGGTAAATTTTGTTCTACTGTTGAAACTCCATATTCTGAGTTTACATGTTGACAGGAATAGCAATTATATAATTGTACTAGAAAAAAGCCCGCCGTCCACACGGCGGATTTTGTCTGTGTCTGTCTATGCGTTGCATTCTTTCATCAAAATTTGGTCCCGGTTTCCCAAGCTTTTCTTGTCCCTCAAAGTCATATCGATTGACTTTATTTTAGTGGTAAATGAATCTTTTCCACAACGTTCAGTTTGGATTATTCAGATATCCGAAATTAAACTCTTAACGACCGGACTATACTGACGTTAGACAATGCTGCCTTTCTCAGGAAACATGGGTAGCCGTGTTAAACATACCTGATATTGAAACACAACTTAACTTTTGTCAGTCAATACATTCAGAATGATTGGTGAAAGTCTGGTGAGGGTGGGCATTAGAACATGAAATCAAACCCCTTCAAATATTTGCTTAAAGTAGCATCAAACGTCTGCCCATGGCACAAAGTACTGTCGCAGTACCGGAATCTCACGTTAAGTCTCAAGTTGCCCCAAAAATGTCTAAAAACGTCTTATATGGTCGTACCACACCCGACCAATACAAAGTCGCACTTTGCCCCATGAGGGGCCCTTAGAGGGTCATATGGGTGGGGAGAGGTCAAAAAGTGTTTTTCAGCCAAAATGTTACAAATTGTCTGAAACGCGTTTTTG
>JAIUND010001615.1:0-32519 GCA_034699125.1 Gisinianus flammeolus | reverse complement strand
CTTTTTTCTCTCTCTCTCTCTCTCTCTTTTTTTTCTCTCTCTCTCTCTCTCTTTTCTCTCTCTCTCTCTTTTTCTCTTTTGCACAATGCAACCAGCCCCTATTGACTGGAAATATTATTATTATTATTCGCTTGAGAAAACAGATGGTTTTTTCGTCTCTCCTCATTAGCAACTCGCACCACTTTCATGTTGTGTCTGTACAGTGTACACGAATGTACTCAACACGAACGCGAACCACTCATTTTCAAGCCCGTGTACAGTACAGCGTGTGTTCAAAATCTGAAATCAAAATCGTAATTTTAATTCACTGCACACACAAAAACTCACGGCAATGACAAGTCAAAAAAACATATAACTTGAAAGACCGTCTCCAAGCCGTCTCTCCCTATACATATTGTATTATCAACGAGATTTGAGTTGTGTCGTTTGGGATGCTAAAGCTAAATACTTACTTAGAGTTTAAGTTTGTCTTCATATCTGTCGACAGCTGAAAAGCCTGAATCTTGTAAAATAAGTCGTTTCAGTCTACCAAACAGGATGATTCTTTTTTCCTGACATGAAAGTTGATGAAAGAAAGAAACAGTTCCTCATTACCGCTAATTCCAAACAGCCGGGTTTCAAATGACTCAGAATAAATGCAGGAAAAGGAAAGGAAAAAATGGTCATGCAATCCATGAAATGTGTATGCGCTTCAAAGAAAAGTTATTTGGAGGACATTTTCCTTTATCCTTGAATATCGTCCGGATATTCAAGTTAAGAGCGTTAAAATTTGGTGACACCATTACGTTTTTTGGTGTATGTTTGAACTTCAAACAGTTGACGCTTCGTAAATGTCCAAGAAGTTTGTGAAGCTGTATCAACATTTTAGACGATCATACATCCTCGGACTCCGTAAACATGTTTGGATCGTTGACGAGGAAATATTTGTACCGAGTGAGCGTAGGCAAGTGGACATAATCACATACACAAAAGGCAAGAAAAAAGGGTACATCATTGACCCAACAGTAAGATTTGAACGAAAACTCGAGGCAACAGCCGTCGGACGTCCATTTAGAAAAATGTGGAATCTACAAAGGTTGCATTCCGTTTTTCCAGTCCACATACGGGATAAAAAAAATTGAAGTGACTGATCTCATGATTGGAGCCCGCGGAACAATACCGAAATTATTCCTTGACTTTTGTGAAAAGTTTTGCCTACCAAAATCGCTAATTGAAGATATTGTTGTGCATACTGTTAAGGCGTCTGTTCAAATCCTTCACAATCACTTCAGATCCCACATCATAATCCCAATACTCTCGTAGTGTTACATATTTAACTCACAATTTTAATATTGTTACTTTTAATCGTTTCAATTAATGATAAAATCCTAATTAACTGTATACTGGGTCGCTTGGCCACCATTATAATAATGGCAGTAACTTTTGTAATAAGGTTTTCTCTCTCTCGTGCTTTATGGAAAGGTATAGAAAAGGAGTGTACACAGAATGGGATGTTACACATATTATTAACTATTATATGGCTTACGAATAATTGGAAATTGGTGAGCGCCTGTAATAATCTGTACTTTCCATTTTTTGCATGAAAGCATTCTGCCAAATTATTGTACTTGTATACATAATTTCAAATTGAAAGTTCAACTCGGAATTTGAAACCGCCATCATTTCTTTCTCTCGCTGAATTCCATTTGCAATATCTTACATATAGAACCAATTTGAACTCATTGAAATCCGTCATTCCTTACCCAAACGCATTCACTCGCGATCAACTCTTTCACTCTCTACAATCTACAATCTACATACTCTCTGTATGGGAAATATACTGTATAAGGGAAAATGCCTATATACCCGGAGTCTTCGTCGTCAGGAAAACAAATTTGTGTGCTTCCTTAAGAGTCAAATGAAAAAACAAATTTTGATACACCTTAATATTTAATATATTTACATATCTTCCTATATCTTACATGTTTATGTCATGAGATCATGAGTTTCAGGAACTATCGCTATATGGCCACCTAACTATAAATGTATTCGAAATGTCATTTTTTTTTTAAAACACATTCCAGATTGGCTCGCAATACTTTGAAATTTGAATTTTCATTTTATACTTCAAACTCTTAAGGATTCTTTCAGTTCAGTTGATAGTGTAAATTTTCTCCATGGAATCTTTGTGTGGTATAAATAATGATCAGGATTTGGGAAGTGGAGCCAGGAAAATATTTTGATGATAAATTCACGTACATTGAATATCAACCAACGACAAATATGTAATAAATTTTCAATAGATAATTCATATTGCGTTGTTTTCTTTCATCTGTCTCTCAACTCAATCTATTTGTTCAACGAGAAGATTTCAACAACAACATCAAGAATAATTATAAGGGAAGAAAGTTGGCGCTTTCAGTGCGTACATGTATTCTTCATGGACGCATAATATATAGAAGAGAAAGTACATTATGTAAGTACATTATTATTATTATTATTTTCATTCCTTGTACTAATGATGCGTGGAGAAATTGTGGAATTAAGGGTGTGGAAAGATGGAAGAGAGAGAAAAAAAGGGAAAATAATAAAAATAATATTTCAGCACATAATTTCCAATGTTTCATCATGCGTACTTGGTGGGGAAAAAACGATGAGAAAATAATGTAAAAATCTCGTGAGATCCCAACAAACAAACCAATTTCATATGTGTTTCTCTATAGTTCATTTCTTATCCTTCTCATGTTTTATGCTCTCCCCATTCACCAGGTTTTTCTCTTTAGTGTTTTTTATTGAAAAACTTTCTTCATGCCACACGAACCAACACCAACCGTTGTGTCTGTCTGTCTGTTTGTGGGTCTGGCTTTCCATCTCATTTTTCTTTGAAAAGTCTTCCGTCGCTTCCGTTTTTTCTGCTTTCTGCTATAAACACAATCCTCAAATCTACTTTTTTTTGTACACATCCACACAGTTTTGACGTTTTACTCGTGTTCACGAAACGTATAAATATAAATATAGGCGCATTGTAAATGAGGAATCTAGATGATCAACTCGTCAACTCGTGAGAGAGTCCTCAAGACGACTCAAATCTCAAAACTCAAGGGAGATTCCATTTGATCCTTAATGGTCGTCAGGACGTGAGAAATTCTACTAAAATTTCATCAAATTTCAGCCCACTTTATTTTATTAATGTTTCCCCGGCTATTTTTGACTGCCACTCGAACAACTTCAATCCCAACCACTAAAACCAGTAAATTCCGTGCTGGAATTTCTAATGAAAAACGTGGTGCTCGCCTTCCAAATTGCTAGATTTAAATTACTTTCCTCCTCTTCCTCAGTATTTGATTTCAATTTAAGACGAAATAACAAACACAATGAAGTGGAGGAACATGGAGATTTGGATCATCACCGACAGAGAGACACAACTTTTACACACAGTCAAAGCGCCGTCCCAGTTTTTAATCAAAACGTTAGTATGTAGTTGGGAATTATCAATTAAAATTGTTACGACGCAACCAAAATTCTTGTAACAGCTTTAACTAATTTATCAATAAAGATGACGGAGAAGAAGAAATTACCTACGACAGACATTTGGAATGAAGATTCCCCTCATCAGTTTGTTGAGCTCCTTTGCCAATTGAGTCTACTTTGTGATCGTTGAACTCCTCCGACGTGAACTTACAGTACCGCGCACAAGCGAAAAGAAAAAGAATTGATCATAGATAATACCTAGTAATAATAATAATAATAATAATAATAAAGAGGAGGGAAACGAGGAAAAGGTAGTCAAAAATGACAATGGAAAATAGTTAAAAAGTCATTTTATTCCTCTCATAATTTCTGAAAGCTTGAATGGCTCGTAAGCTTGAGAAGTGTGTATGGAATGATAAAATATCTTAGAGATTTCAAGTCGTAATAAAATTCGAGTAGGAATTCACAAAAGGTTCTCTTATACGATATTTTATTATTTCGGAATCGGATATCGTATGGAATGTGAATGTGAATGTGAATGGAGAAAATAAATGATATACATATATCCGCGTCCGCGTGTATTTAGTTTAGGTACATTCATATGTATCCATAGATAGATAGATATATGTATTGATTTTATTTTATTCCCATTTCCCACAAATATAAAATATAGATATTATATTCTAGAAGTAAGTTCGATCTTTTTTTTGCTTTTCGTCAGGCTCAACCAGGACAAGGAGAAAATGCATGAGGATGGGTAATATTAGACAAAGAGAAAGAGTGGGGAGTGGGGAGTGGGGAGGGAGTTACGGAAGATGGGCCGGGCCGCCCATCTGTAAGTAATATGTCTAATATCGTTGTTTGAGGATCTCTGAACACTCAACATGGAGAATTATTCCAAAGGATTTCTCGGGGACAATGCCATGTCACATGCACATAATGTATATGTACACAAACACAAACAGTGGATCAATTTCAGATCCTTAGCATCACAAAATCCTGGACTCTTCACACACACACACAAACAGTTTACATAACGAACATGCGACAACTCGGTGTCAACACCTCATTAAATCTCCAAAGTCCTCATTTTAATAACAATAACATGCGGAGCACACAAATAGAAATAGACGCACATCTTTTCTTCTTTTCTTGGAACATGAGGGCAGTCAATGCAGTCATCGTCTTAGTCTTCTGTTATTCTGATTGTGATTGTCATACCACTGAAAAGACTTGGGAGGAGAGAGAAACCACCAAAGGAGATGATCCTCCATCGTTTTCGTTATATTAGTTATTGATCTGTAGATTTTAAGTTAATAAATTTATGATCGATGACGGTTGAATGTTTGTTTCCTTTTCATCAATGTATTGAGAGTATGAATGCATGTCCGTCCACAGTGTTTGCTGAGTGTTGGAGAGAGAGAGCGATAATGGATTTGGAATCATAACCGTGGTAAGTAACAAGATATTCAACTTGATATTTCATTCATGAGTGTTTATGTAAAGATGGGCAAGTGTGTGATCTGTGATCTCCGTCGTCTCCATCCGATATGTTTTCTCAAGCGTACGTTTCCACTTCAGTGACGGATACGGGGTAAAAGCTCTCCTCCCGTGTTGTTTTGGTCATTGATGGGCTCCGTTGACTGGGTGAGAGTTGTCCATGGGTGGGATTTGGTGAGCACGTCCGTTTACTCTTTGGATGAGAACGACCCAGCCGATTCCCCTTACAAAATATATTTTTGAGGGAGAGACGGAAATTCCGGCCACTCACACAGTACAATAGGAAATTCACACTGAAATTCATATTGAACAGAATATTTGACCAGAGTTGAGCAGCAATTAGAGCCGCCTCGTTCCCAATCTTGATCTCCCAAAACGACTGCAAGGCAAAACAAACAAAAAGGAAACAGATTTTAAATGATTGCCAACCAGAAGAATGAATAATTAATACACATGATTACATCACAGGAATGATCGATCGATTCCGGTTAAAAACAAATCATGGTGATCCGTTTCATATCCGACATTCCAAATTTCCACTAAACAACACAACTTTACTTGTCTTCATTTATCTGCATATGTTCATAATAAATACTAAATGAGAATGAATGACAGATTTAAAGTAAGTAGTCCCGATGACTGACAGTATCTCTCTCTCTCTCTCTCTCTCTCTCAAAACTTTTACCCCCCATGGAAACTAATTTAAGGAAGGAGAAACAAAGGAGGAGAGAACGAGAAAGAGAGAGAATTTGTAATCTCTACCAATCCTGTCGTCTGTCCTCTCAAACTTGGAACAAACGACTGAATAAGCGAAATTTTCCAAAGTCTCATAAATTCAGAAAAGGTTACATAAATGGGAGCGGAAGTTGAATTTCAAGGGGAAATGGAAATGAAATATTAGATTCCCCATTTATCTGTACGATCCCAACCGAGTACCTACCGACTGTCTACTGTCTATCTACTGTACGTATAGCATGGAATAAAGCGTAAATTGATTTACTCTAATACGAAAAACTTTTCATCCTTTCACGACGACCAAGAAGAAGAAGGAGATTTTGGGGGGAAGTGAAGAGAGGAAATGAGGAATGATCCGTATTAAGAAATGAAGTGAAATAAAATGTGTGCTCTACCTGTGCTGTCTGCCTGCCTGCCTGCCTGTATGCTGACAATGAGTATAAAGATAATGGATGTGCTTATTTGCCCACAAACCCAGAACCCAGTTACTCATGTCCCACCACGCATTCATTCTTACATACAATAGAAACACTTTAGACTTTCGACGACGACGACGGTGGGCTGATGATGGGAGAATACAAAAGAGATGAAGTGAAAGCACACACATGAAAAAGAAATGAAAGAGAATGAAGGCAAAGCTTAAATGTAATCTTTCTTTATTATTTCCCCGTGATAGTTAATAAGATTTCTGAGTCGTCGTCCGTCTGTGTGGAACATGACGTACATGGTCGACTACCTACACAACCACACAACTACAGAACTACAGACGGGGAAGGCTCATTCTAATATAACATGACAGTTGTTCCCTCTCCTGATACTGATACTGATACTGATAACACACACACACACACACACACACACACACACACAATCCAACAAATCCAACCAACTGGGAATAAACGTGATTTGAACCCTTAAACCTCAAAATCCTTTCCCCATTTCTCCAGCGTATCTAGCTGTCCAGGGAACGAACTCATGAAGGAAGCAGCAGTAGTAGGATAACTTTCTCCTTCTCTATCTCACTCCAATATGTATTTATGTACAGACTTCCCAGCATTGAAATTTACGGTAAACTTGTCATGTTGGTCAGGTTTACACAATACTTGATACTCAAACTCAAAACTGCCATTTTCCTTCCTTCGTCATAATGCAGCTTAATAAGTTTTCCCGTCAAAACTAACTACTCAAAACGAAGAGGAAGTGACGAAGGAAGGCTTTGATCTTGATGTCTCACGTTTGGATTAACATATGTGCAGACATTTTCCCTCCATCTGATCTGATCACTCTATCTGTTCTTCATTTCTCTGGATGGATACCACCTGCCAATCTCCTCCTTCTCTTCTCCTCCTAAGTTGATTACCGAGAGAAATGATCATGTTTCAAATCCCAAGTCTGACTGCAATTTTACCCCTTTTCTGTTCTGTGCAAACGAAATCTAAACTCGAAAAGCTTGACGAGAGGATTCCAAGTAATGAGTAAATATACATAGTAGAGTTTGAGTTTACCATGCCAAGAACTTGCAATATAATTTGATAAATATTTCATTAGTCGTTCTTTGGCTGTTCTCCGTTTGATCTCTTTGATCTCCGTCGTCGAGTCACTTGGTGAAGACTAGATGACGATCTCGCTAATTCATGACCAAATTACCCACCACTGAATTAACGTAATTGGGTGAAATACCACACGCCATGATGGTCTATTAGTCGTCGCTACTCCGAGAACAGAGAATAGAACCTTCTTCTCATTGTCAGTGGCCATATCGGATATCCTCATGAATTTGGAAATTCGGTTAAGCTCGTCTTCTGTAGGTACGATCTCTATTTCTACTCACTATTCATCACAAATTAATTTTCACGACTCGTCATATTTAAGACCCAGACAGACGACCGACAAACCGATGAACAAAGCAAATGAAAGTAAAGTGCAGAATGCTGGTTGAAGAAAAAGAAAGTTTTTGAAGTTGCCTTTTCCTCCTTTTTTTTCTAGCCATTGGGGATTTGATAAAACTTGGAATATGTGGACGGACGTAGGACGCAGTAAGTATCTTTACTTACAATCTCCAATCTTTAATCCCCGTATTGTTTAATCTGCACTAAATAGGAAATACCGTTGAAACAAAATCTTGGGTTCCTATTAAATTCCCATTTCTACGAAAGCTCTACATTTAACTTTTGTACTTTTGTACGGTAATCTTTGTTTTTGTTTGTCTGGGGAATTCCTTCCTTTGATAACTCTAAAACAGAGTTATCACCCAACTTTTTTTTCTGCTCCATTCTGTAAATCTCCTGCACCATTCAGGGAATAAAATCCCAAATACAGAATGTAATTGTGTGTGTATTTGCATATCTACTTGGAACTTGGAGTATAAAAATGCAAGTTCATTATACGTATAAAAAAAACCGTTGATAATGGATGGAAGAACTGACCTGAATAAAGTTTGCAGCACGGATGGCGTGGGAGGGTAAATTCAAAACGAGGAAAACGGTGGAGACGAGAAGAAGGGTTTTGGTGACGCGAGTCTCAGCAGCAGCATGACTCGAACCGCCATTCAGTCTTCGTTTCCGTGTTCGTCGTGTCGTATTATTATTGCTACTCTTCAATCTCCTCTTGGAGAAATCCGAACAGCAATGATTACTCGTGCTCGTGCTCATGCTTTCACTCGTCTCAAAATCCACTGTAAGATTCTGTCGACTCCGATTGTTGGTGTAATTAGTCGTCCCTGGACTTAGACCCAAACCACCCACCCCCACCATCGTCGTCGGGCCCTCTGCATTGTTCGAGGAAGTCGTGGTCGTCGTGGTCGTCAGTGTGTATGAGGGTAAATGTCCATGATGTGGCCCGTGATGACGTTTACTCGCCCGGTACACGAACCCCACGTGAGCTCCGCCCCGAGTCGTCCGACTATTTTGACGGGAGATTTTGGCCATGGCCACCAAATTTTCTCGTTGATCTTTTAGTCGCCAGACACAAAGAGCAATGCGGACATTTAAATATGCGATGATGCCAAAGGGAAGGATGAGAGTGAGGACACTATCAATGTGACTGGCAATACTGGAAAAGTACACGTGCTCTTCTCGCACTGAACAAACACTCCCATACTCGACAGAGGGGAAACTTGATGGACTCGGCCAGCTCAAGTTCCCTCCTCCCAACGACGACAATACGGATGGCGATAAGGACGACCGCCCACTCACAACCCCGTCCGATGATGACAAAGAATCTAAACAATTCCAAGGAAAAGTAGAAAATACAATTAACAAGTCAAGTTTTTTTTATCCTCAAAATAGTGATTCAACAAGTCGCTTTGGGAATTCTTCACTATAGAAAAATCCGATTTCATAACATCGATCCGATTCCAATTCCAATTCCAAAAGAAATACCATTTCCCCATGTCGTCTCACTTTAAGCTGTCGACTCTGACTACTCTTTTGAGATTTTTTTGAGAAATGTCAATGTCAATGTCGTCAATGTAAAATGGGGCTTACATTAAATGTCAAAGATCATGCAGGGAATTGTGCAATGGAAATTGAAAAAACGGATTGAAAGTCATCTCATCTACATAGCAAACAAGTAGAAAATTGGATATTTGCAATCATCTGCCCGTCCGTCGATTACATTTTGAAATACATGGAACGACTATTTGCTTTCATTTTTTCATGGCATGGAAATTCCATGATGGAATTGAATTGAATTGACGGAGGCGATACTTTTTAAAAGTCGTCTCAATGAAATGTCATTTGTTTTATATTCTATCAGGGGAATATTCGATGGGGGGGGGGAACAAACAAGGAGCGAGCAACAGCGGCAAGGCACACCTGACGACGACGTGGAAGCATTTGCATTTGCATTTGCATGCGAGTGTTGTTGGAAAGTGAAATCCTCCTCCTGAGATGTTTCATTGTTGATGATGGTGGACGTGGTGATGAGACTTGGGAATGGTCGTTCGATGGGGAAGCTCAAAACCCGTGCGATTACCCAGACATAGGAGAACCCGATGAGTGAGGTCAGAGTGAGGATGAGGATCACTTTCTTGGCACGAGCCACCGTGCAAACAGTGGGCCGAGTGAGCGGATAACACACAGCAAAAAACCTACACCACCAACCAACAAATGACTACATTCACGTTCTATTCATCCCTTCATTACGTTTCCAAATGCCAACGCCAACGCCAATAACAACAGCAACGCAGATTCAACAATTCATCAAAAGATGTTGAATGATCTCATTATAAATTGATTTGCTCTCTCACTCACCTTTCCATTGTAAAGGCCACAATGAACCTAAAAATAGAAAGAAAGATGTGTTAGGTACAAAAATGGATGAAAGGCTGAAAGAAATGGGGTGGGGGTGGGGGGGGGGGTAAATGGGTGGTTGGGGATGTTAGTGTATTAGTGTACTATAGAATACCAGACGGAGAGGAAGCAGGTGACTTGACCCATGTACATGACCGAGGGGCAGATGACGGGGGAAGTGATGACATGAAGTCCAATATCTTCCAACCAAACAGCGAGGAGATTAAAAAGAAATCCCGTGTCGCTTATGGCTAAAGCGGATAAGTAGAAGGATGCGGATAGACTTCGGTGAGTTGGTGTGCGGCAAAAGACGGTGACGGAGAGACAATTCCCGAGTGCTCCGAACAAACATAGAAGTGGAGTGTAGACTTGATTGAAGCTTTGGGCTGCCACCAGTAATCTATAACCAACAACCAGGATACAGGTAACTACACTATGACTGTACTCCGGCCCACTTCCACACACAACCTTCATTCCTTCCTTAAATATCTGCACTTGTCACTCCCTGTCTCCATCTCCATCTCGATATATAGTCTATCCTCTCTAATATACCTATATACTCTCTATGCATGTAAGTTTGTACATGCGAGATAATCCGACTCGATACATCATCATCAAGCACACACCATCAAGTCTCTTCATCTCCGATTCATTTTATCTTCTTCAATGTTTACTCGTTTACTCGTTTCCTCTCCACCGGCCTACTACAGAAACTCTTCAAACACTAAACATTGCTTTCCCTCTCTCTCCATCTCTCTCCCTCTTTCTCCCTCTGTCTCGGAAAAAAACTCATTTTCTCTTTGATGTGATGCCGAGGGAGTCAAAAAATGAGGAGGAGGAGAGAAAACTACAGAAAACAGGCTGCTTTATTTTGTCAACAATCTTCATCGAATCGCATAACAAATATACAAGTTTGTACTTGGAAATACAATTAGAGTTTATTTTGACAAGATGAGATGCCCTCAGACACACACAGACACACACACACATCCTTAGCTTAGACTTAGCTTAGACAAACACATGGACTCATCCTGAGAACCTTGAACGTTTTTTTAGAACCGACTAATAGAACCGTTTGCTTTGTCTTACTCACTCATTCACTCACTGCTCAATCTCACCTGTCTGTCACCTGACTTATTTACATTTCCCATTCTAGTTTCCCTGAATCTACCTGTTTAAGGATGACATTCGCATAGCCCACTTGCAAGATTTCCCTCAATCTTTTCCATTATACTAAATTGAATTGAGTGAACTATTTATCGTTATTTATCGCTATTTATTTATCGAGAGGAAAATGCAGGAAAGGAATCAAAGTAGGAATGGAATGATCTTGTGGATATTTTCAAAGAGATAACCTGATGGCAATGGAAGCAGAATGAAGATGATCCTCAGATGAGTCGTTGTAAGCGGTGGTTCCATTGGGATGATGATGGATTGACGATGAGCCCATGATTCCCTTTCCTTTCCTCCCACTCCTTTCTCTCCCGTATCAATTTCACAAACTCCTCATTTTATCTGCATGTCTATACTGTGACGCTTTTGAAGAATAATGAAGAGATGATCCGGACGCAACTCAAACACTCCGAGAGAATTCCTTCACCAACTTGTACGGGTAATTGTAATCCAAGATAATTAATAAAGATTTTAAGTGTGTAAACACTAAATATTTCCTCGAGACAGCCTTCGTTTGTTTGTCTATAATTTGATTAATTCCGCATCCACAGGATGAATTCACACAATATCACAAAATGAGTTAGAAATTCCAGATTTCTCCGTAAATATCCTGTCTGTTTGTTCAAGTCGTCAGGATGGCTGGATCCTTCATTCGATATTCTCCCTCAGTTCTGAACAGTCCGAGTTTTGTAGCACAATTATAATAATGAGTTATTATTCAAAGAAAATTTAATTGATCGGGGTTGGATGCTGCAGACGAGGATATTTTCCAGGAGATGAAATAAAAATGATGGAAAGTCTTTTGAATATACTCATTTCAATGTAAATATGGGAGAACACAACAGTCAATTGACTGACCACAAAGCCCCCAATGACTAATGCCCCACTCTAAATTCACAAACAAGAAAATTAATGGATGACAAAACAAAAGGATTGTGTATGTATACGAGAGAGCAGTGAAGAGTGGGGGTGGGGATGAGGGATGAGGGAAGTGAATGGGAAAGAGAGAGAACTTTGTCTCGTACACACGATGTGAAAGGACTGAAAAAAGGTGGGTATAACTAACGGTGCGGTGGCAGGGCTCTCCGTGTAGTCAGACGAGACCGAGGCTGAAAACCAACTGAGGAGGAGAACTGCAGACTAAGACCCGGGTCCCGGAATTACTACTCTACGCACCAACTTCACTATTCACTTTCCCTTTTCGGGTTACAACACCCAAATCCCAAATACAACATCTTGTTCCAATCACTTGAACCGCTCTCTCCCCATTTACCACCCAACAAATCTACACACCATTTCTCTATTTCCATATTCAACATGCAAACACATTCAGAGCACGTTTTAAATTCAACTTTAGAAATCACAACATTCTAGTTTCTAGTCAGATCATTAATATTACAATTTTTCAAATACTTTAACTACATTGTTTTTGGAAATCTTCAAGGATTTTTAGCCAAATAAAATATTTAGAAGCCGCCAAAGTATGTAATGAGTGGTGAGAGGAATTCTTTAAGGAATGATTGTATTGTATTCTGATCCGTTCGAAGTTCGAATTGCAAGTATTCCTTTCTCCTGCATACAAAAAAACATGCTAATTTTTTTGTGAGCTCAAGTTCACTCAAATCTCAAACTCTTTCCTTGGGAATTTACACTCGATTGATTGTGAGTAGAAAAATACCAGAATAATATAGATATATAAATTGGTTGGATGGGGAAGATGATGATTCAAGTGTGTGTGCGTGTGTGTGTGTGGAGTTGGAAACGGACTCTCTCCATCTCAATCTCCATGTTGTTGTTGTTGGTCCCAAAAGTTGACATATGAAAAAGGATAAAGACACGAGTTTCTCTGACATTTCCGCCTGCTCTCTTTCCCTTTCTCTTTTTCTTTCTCCTCGTCACTTTGGTATTCAGAAAATCGACCAAGTTGTCAAAATCGCTGTGGGTGAGGGAAATCAATGGGGGAAACTGTCAACACACGTAAACAAGTTTCATTTCCCCAGTAAAAGTGTGTATGAGCTGAAGCTGTCGTAGTCGAATGTCGCATGTCGTATATCTTATGTATGTACATAGGACAACACGGAATGACTTAGGAAAAAGTTTTGTCAAGTGTTCTCCTCAACTGTTTTTGCAACGACGATGACGACGACGAAGAAGAAGGCCGGAGCTTTTATAATAAAGGCTCTCATTCCATTCCATTCCATGTGTACACACATGGAGAATTGTTTGGATGATCCGTCCGTCGTCCACATTTCCGTATACTTTCACAAGATAAATGATCTCTCTCTCTCTCTCTCTCCCACTTTCTCCCTCACAAATTTTGTTTAACTTAATTTAACTTTCATGTAAATTTCTCTTTTCAACTTTATTTTAGACATTTTACATGCTACTTTAGGAAATTTGGAATTCTCGAAACAAAACCCCTCAAGTTTTTAAACAAAAAGGACAAACAAAAAACTTTTCTCGCTCGCTCGCTCGCTCTCCTCCGCGCCAACGATCAAAATGTCATTAAGACTTTGGACTCTGTGCCAATAATCCGGTTTTCTTTCTTTGATTTCCAGCCAATGGGAAATGCCATTGGGCTCCAAACTATTTGCAAAAAAAGTCTCTACATCTTTCTTTTGTTTATATACCCACGAAATAAAGGATGGAAAGTTGTTTGGAGTCTTATTCCGTTCAATAACGTCAAATCAAAAATCTTTGAGACTTTCTCTCGTTGTTTCCATTGTTGTTGAGCATAATTGGGAGGAATGATTGGAGGGAGCGGATCATCCGCGTTATTTATGCGTGTCTCAATGTGAAACTGTATAAAGAAACAATTAGAAAGGATTAGGCATAAATTACATGATAGATGAAAGCCGCATTATCTTGATCTTGAGTTGAACAATACGATAATAATTTTACTCCTCGAGGGGGGATGGAATTCTTATACATGGAAGCAGCACAGCACAAGACGACGACGACAATCGTCATTAAGTAATTTGAGACGCCCACTGCATGGGAGTTTCAATGGAATCCAAAGAGGTTTTATGGTTTACGACTGGGAAAAATCTTCATAGCCAATTAATTCCAGGCAACTCTCAACTTTCCCTGGTGCAGTAGTTTAGTTAGTAGTGAATGTGAATGTAAGAGTCATTCTATTGTGATGGTGAAACTAAATACCTACAGTGTGCTATCATGAGGAGAACGAACTTCTTTTGACCATTTGGATTCGTATGTACGATACTTCGTAAAAGCGACAACAAGGAGTGTTTGTGTTTGTGTTTGACTGTTGTGTGACTGTGTGAATGTGTGTTTGGTGATGAAGGGACGTGCGAGCAAAGCACAGAGCAAAAGCACCGAGTACCGAGTCGGTACTACCGACCATCACATCAAACAAGAAAATGTCGTCAGGAATGTAATTATGAGCTCTTGAAAACAACTCTGAGGGTTGGTTGGTTGACTCCCAACATGCTCGTTTTCCCTTTCTCCATCCCAACTCTAATTCCAACTCCAACTCCCACACAATCACCATACAAACCAAACCACCCGACGACAGAACAACCAACAGAACAACAGAAACAGAACAAAAATGAGAGCCAGGTGAATGAATGAAGGAATGAATGATGTCTATACACATTCGCATTCACATGGGAAAGTCATCCAAACACACGCCCTTTTAGAAAAACGGCCCGTTTTTCTTCTACCTACTCGAGTTAATATTAGTTTACGCAACAACATTTTTTATTATGCACATTTCCAAGTAAAATACAGAAACACGGGAACGAACGAACGTCGGGAACAAAAAAAAAACATCCTGGGTTTTATTATTATTTTGACTTGATGTACAGATATTTACCATTTTCAAGAAGACGACGACGCGACGCGTTCAGCTCGCATTGTCATGTATTTATTGTTCTCTTGTCCTTCTCACATGACTTTTCAAATCGTCTTTTTTCCCCTTTCTTCCTTTTTTCGAGATCCTTTCTCTGTCTATCCATTTCATTCACTGGAAAAAGGCGGGAAGAATTCTCGGATTTATGCTAATTGAAAAGTGTGCAAAGGAGCGAAGGGAGGAATGGAAATCCTTCCCTGTACGATCCTCCACTTTTTATTTTTATTTTCATTTTGTTTTCTTTGTATTCGAAACTTTCTTTGAACTTTCTTTTTTCATGGATCTTTTCATTTGAGATTTATGACTATGATGTGCATGTGTTCTATTCTGTTGTGTTGTGTTGTGTTGTGCTGTGTGTGTGTGTGTGTATTACTTTGTATGTGAGTGAGTGAGTGCTTGTATGTAGAGATAGAAATGCTGGTACACCCTCCCACTTTTCTTTATCCTGTGGACTGGAAAAGCGACAACATTTATAATTTAGAGGCTCACAGAAGGATAATAAGAATATGAATGAGTTGGAATGCGCGGATAACCAATCGGATGGGGAGTAATATTGATCAAGTCTCGTTTTAAATCATTCTAATCGGAGAATGGAGGAAGGTGAGGAGGATTTTATATTCCCAACTCCATTCCATTACCAAAATGGAATTGAATTTTCTATACCTCTGTGAGTAACATGGAAAGGGTATTGAGTAGAAGTAGAAGGCTACACAATACACATACACATCAAGTCGTAAACTGTGACACACTCATAAACACATGAACACATGAACACACATTGTAAGTACATCAGTTCCTAATCACCCACATATTTCAATTTTCCTCGCTCGCTCATGTGCTTTGTCTCTATTTACAGTCTCAGTCACAGTCATAACCGTCCGCTTCAAGTTTATAGCTTGAGACTGGTTTTTTTTGTTTGAAATATTATACCTATGACTATTTTGACTGCTCAGCTCGTTAGTTTAAAGCCCGTTATTAATTCGGGGGATTCGTGTTGGCGGTATGGAGAATCTAATGAGTAAATTACATACCTGCTTATTCCCGCCACACGCGGAGTCAGAGCCGACAGTGTTTTTTTTTTTTTTTTGACTTGGTTCGATTTCGGTAGATGATCAAAAGAAATCATTCCATGAAAACGAAACAACTCCCCACCGTGAGTGATTTTCACCCTTTGACTACATCCCGTTCGCATACTTTCAGTGTGCACAAGTACATATTTGTACAAGGTGAGTCAATCAATAATTAAATCCATCAATTAAAGAAGCAACTTTGCGTTTGATAAACAGGCCGAAATATTATTATGGCATATATCTGTAGTAAATAGCCAAAGACATATTTGTGCATGTAGCACATGGATATTCAAATATTTTAGTTGGCGCAGCACACGTTTCCCATTTCCTCATGAGTACCTAAATCATAAAGGGTTTTTTAATGCCGTGTACGAGGAAAATCTGTCTGCCGTCACACAGGATTTCAGCTGCAGTTGTTTGAGTAATTGGGCATTTAATGAATTTTAAGGAGAGACCATGCGCAAAATGTGAATTAGTTAGAATCTGGTAAAGAGAAAAACTGGTTCAAGTCCCGTTGGCTGTTTGTTGTTTGTTTCTATCTATGCCGATACGAAATGCACATTCAAAGGACGTGATGTGTAGGAATTATTCAAATGTTCTCTTTGCTTTCCCCCTGTGAAGGTTATCTGCATGGGTGAGCTAAAATGGCGTATCAATAATTTTTATTCTGAACATGGAAATAGTAGGAGGGAAATAATTTTATTAGTCTCGAATATTGTCACCATCAAGTTCAATACAAATATGTTTGCCATTTGAATTTTAACAGTTGTACCCTTCAAATTTAATGTTCAAGTTTTGAAATTGATGGAGTTTCAGAACCTCGATTTTTTGAGAGTTCTCCTGTCCCTTGACCTGTAATAATTTAGTCAATTCCTGATATTCACAGCACACGACGTCTTCTGATAAGACTCTTATCCTCTGTTAGAAATCTCGAAAGAATCGGTCATCGTTAAGTGCATTAAAATTAAGATGACAAAATCCACCTCGAGCCGAAAAGAGTACCAAAAAATTCCTGATTTTTTGGGAATAGTTTCTCCCACTTTGTTACCACATAAGGCTCTATAGGTTCGTTTTCACGACATGTCATCATCAAAGTGCAACCTACCAAATTCAAATTGATTTGATTAATTAATTGCCTTTACCCAATTAAGGGCTCCACATTCCCTCCCTCACTTCACTTTCGTGAATCCCGGTTTGAGTGAAGAATGTGAATCTAGAATAAACATCCACCTATATGCCTAATATCTATTACGCATTAAGTCATTTTCCTCCTAACTTGCGTATTTACAAATGAAAGTGATTGATACGCCATTTTTGCTCACCCAGATATTTTGGTAATTCGAGTCCAACTCAAACAGAAGGGAAGCAGGAAAAGTATCATCACATTTACAATCCCGCATAGTTTTCTTCGATTTTTCTACCAGTGTTCCGCCGCCTGATCCTCAACCGACCGACCGACCACAATGTTGTTATGCAAAAAATGTAGGACATGAAAAACTACATGGAGAATGGGGAGAGTATCGTAGTAGCAGGCAGGAAGGAAGGCAGTCAGAACCCACAACAAAGCCAATGGAACTCCGAACCAAATAAATTACTAGTTAAAATGCTTTCCTTTCCTCAACATATTTTTACAGAACAACGAGGAAAAGGAAAATACGAAACATACATGAACATATCTATGTACATTGTCTCTGCCGGTATTTTATTGTGTTTCCCCCCGTTTTCCATTACCAAAGTACAGACAGGACAGAGACGGAGAAATTCCAGAATATGTACTAATATTTTCCCTGTCTTTTCCTCCCTGTATTCATAATTCAAAGCGTTTCCCTTTGAAACTCAATGAGCCACAATGAATGTCCTCAACTTAAATTCAATCACTGCACACGGCGAAAAAATGTTTCGCCCTTTTCACATTACTTGAAACTTTTTGTAACAAACAATTTTATTGTGTAATTCAAGAACAATTGTAATCGTAAATACATTCGCATGGACTCAGTTGGATAGAAATTATTTATCTTTTTGATTGTCTCGTGCTGCGCCGTCTCTCGTCTCCGTGTGTCTGTGAAAACATTTTTTTGAAAATAAAAAAATTGGTTGACATTGAAATGAATGGAAATTGAAATGAATTGAATCCGACAAGATGACTAAAATTGAAAAGTGAAATGACAGAAACAAGACAAATCTACTTGTTATAGCTTGTTCAAGCTTTCCTCGCATCCGTCTCTTCACCAATCCTCTTCTTCTCTTTTTCTTTGTAAAACTCCTTCAAATTCCGCGTCTCTCCATCCGTTGAATCGGAGTGAGCAAAGCTGAAGCACAGGTGAAGGCAAGTTGAAAGAAAAATTCTTGAATACAAGCGCTCTGGATACGATACGAAGAATTATTACATATTACATATTATTCATGTTTTTAGTCCTACAAAGTTTTTGCCATCTCCTTTAGAGTCACCTTCAATTCACTTTCTATTACTTTTGCCAGAAAATCCTCAATGTTGGGAACTTGTTGAGTGTCCTTTTCATATTCAAACAGGGAAAGTCAATTTGTTTTTGATTACTTTTCTTTTCCTTTTACATTTTTGCCTTTTTGTACACACACAAATACACACAGACACACAACAATGGAATTTGTACGAGTTTATCCCCTCCTTCAAAATCCAATTACCTAAAAATTTCTATGGGTGAATTTAAGTAATTCGATTACTTTTCATTCAATCAGAGTTTTCATCAAACTGAATTGATGATTTCCAAAGCCAGTATGAATCTAGAATCTAGATTTCATTTCTAAAGATTCTAGCGATTGTTCATATCCGGGAATTTTAAAGTTTTTTCATAATATATCCAGATGAATTCATTAATTGGTTTTCATGCTCCTAAATCTAAAGCATTTTTAAAATGCCCAAAGGTATATGTTTGTCATGTCCTGGAGAAAGTTCACATCTAGGAAGACATTCGAGTAATCTGATGGTGAATGCGGACAAAGAGAAATCCGTTGAATTCTTCCTTGGTTTCGGTTAGATGTCTCCCTCCATCTCCATCCACAAACAAATCAACAAAACCACAAGCTCGCTGCAGAAAGCAGCTTTCACTTTCTGCTTTCACTTCCCTTTTCTCTGTCACAGTGAAATTTTGGAGTAAAAAATTGGAACAGAGTTTATTCCTACAGCAAAGTCATAATTAATAATTAGTAATTAGTAATTATTCAACTGGTTCATCAATTGAATTGAATAATCAAAAATAATAATACAACCAAAAAGTCACCACTTGAGGTTGAGAGAGGCGTTACGTTAAGTTTTTTGTCTTGTAAGATTTAAAATCACGCTGGTTAAATCCAGAGGATAAAAATGGGGGAGGGGAGACGGAAGTTGAAGAGCCTTCTTATTTATTTGACAAATTAGTGGAGTGGAGCTAATAACGAATCAAACTTGGAAATATTTTTGTTCATGTTGAGAAATGAGTATGGAAATGGAAGGATTTTGAAAAGGGAGAATGGACGGACGGACGAATGGAGGAGCAGATCAAGTTGGAATAAATCAAAAGGGGACACTCTTTCATTTGGCATAGGCGGGGAGTGCAAAAGTCAGTATATTTCCTCTCGCTCTCTCTCTCTCTTTTTCTGTCTCTCTTGGCAAAATGCTTAAAAAAGCCGAGTCAAGCTTGTCGAGATGATAACTTAACCTGACGTACGTACGAGCGCGTGTGTGTATACGATACGTGTGACCCTTTTATTGTAGATTTCAGGCTCGCTGCCAGGAATGAATGAATGGCCGAACCCCCCCCCCCCCCCCAAAAAAAAAAAATAATACATACCAGAGCGAGAAAACGAGAGAGTAAGAAAGGAAAAATTATAGCATAATTTATCATGGAAATTTATGACATGCATCAGAATTTGACCATGGACGTAATAACGCAAGAGCAGGGAAAGTGAAAGCAGCAGCAGCAGCAGCAGCAGCAGCAGCAGCAGCAACAGCAGCCGCAGTATAAAATACAGAGGATATTACACAAAACACGTTCTCTCATTCTCATTCTCATTCTCACTCTGAATGTGAATATTTAAAATCCCAGATGCACATGATCTATGATAATGAATGGAAAGGAAAAAAAGTTTCGGGTTTTCCCAAGGAATTTTCTTATCATTTCAATTTCCAACCCCTTTTGTTTCTATTCCGCAGGAAAACACACCACAAAGAAATGATTGTGGAATTTCCTCCGTGTCGTTGCGAGAATGGAAATTAATTAATCTCCTCGAGTCGAGTTGATCACGCAGAGATTGTTCATCGACAGGGAGGAAATACCTGGAAATAGATACGGAGCATCATATCATGCCAGTGTAATTAGCAAACAAAACCAAGTCGTACACCTATTTACCTTTCCGTGTGCAGACATGATGAAGGATTCTGTGGAGAATTGGATGAGGACAATGGGCGATCCTCGATCCTCACAAGATTGAATCATGCGAACAAATCCCCACGTGTTTTAATTATTTCTTATCTGTCTGTTGGTCTGTGGAAATGTGGGATGAGGATCCGAGGGACGTCTTCTTGGTTTCAACACATTCATTTTCCACCCCTCTCTAAATGCCTTCATTAATGAAAAGGGAACTTGATGCTCATGTTACATGTCTGTCTAATCATTCCAAGTCCACCGCGCGCATTAACTAATTAGTCATCATGACATTTCATCGTTTGCTCAGGAAAAGTAAAAGTAAGCAAACAAACGGCGGGGGGGGGGGGGAATAATGGCAACGTGAGTAAATGTCATTCCACATTCACACACAAAGGAAATTCGTATCAAAATCCCAGAAAAATGAAAAATGAGTCTCATTTATTATGCGGAATTTATTCATTTTTACCTTATTATGCATGTCCAGTGAAGGTTTTCATATAATTCCTCGTCTCGTCTGTCTTTTTAATTTATTTTTCACGGCATTGTCGACTCGAGATGATCAATCGACAGAATTTTCTATGACTGATTAATTAATTAGAGGAAAGTGAAATGGCTTCATCATTTCGTGGGAGAAAACCATTTGAGGGATGTTGCGATGGATGAACGAATTGTTGGATAGGGAAACGGCTATTACGATGAATAGAGAAACATGAACACATTTGTGTGTCCGCCTCCAAAAATCTTTTGATGATGACTCTGACTGCGCAATACAAACGAGAATTGATAAAATTATGTGGGAAAGTCATGCAAATAATTCCCCCGGATCCAAAAATATAGAGAATATGAACATGGGAATTTAAAATTGGTCAGTCAGTCATAATCATAATAATAATTTAATGATAATGATAGTGATAAAAAGAATAAAGGAAATGCACAAGGAAAATGGAAAATAGACGGTGTACATTTATTGATTATGTCCTCCATTAATTCACACTCATATCATTCGCATTCACTCACACAACAACGTTTTACAATTTGAATGATTATTTATTTGTGTGTGTGTGTGTGTTTGGATTCATCCGATAAAATGGAAAGCTCAAGTTTGTAATATTAAATAATGATTAGAGCACCACAAACGTTGTATTTACCAACAATCTTTCCCCAACTTATCTTCTTCACATTTCCTTGTCGTCAAACAATGAACAATCGACAAATAAATGATGAGATTTTATTTTGTGTAAATATATCTGTATTAAATATTAAATATACATTTATGGATGATCTGTACATTGAAATTCTAATTGAGTTTTTGTTGTGGTTGCTGGAGTTCCTGTTCCTGTTCCTGTTCCATTTCCTGCTCCGTGGGTTGATGATGATGGAGGATGGTCATTGTCACTACTCATTGTCAGCTTATCATTGTCCGGATCTTGCTCTTGACTCGGATCCGACGTGACCATCACAATGATTTTATTTGGATGTCGATTACTTTCTTCCGCATGATGTAAACTGTCCATTGGTCTCGTCGTCGTGGGACAATTATGAATATTTCGCTTACTCCTTTTCGGAGGATGACGGGATTTTCTATTGAAGCAGATGCTCCAGAGGGATTTCCGGAAATTCCGACCGCTCACACAATACAGGAGGAAATTCACACTAAAGTTGGTATTGAATAGAATGTTAGCCCATTGCTGAGCTGCTTGGAGCTCTTCCACCATCGTCAAACCCCACAAGGACTAAATAAACAACACACACCAACAACAACAACAACAACCAACAAATAAATTCCAACCAAAGCAATCGACTATTATTTTATTATCATGGCAAAATTCAAAATGCAATGTCAACGGTGAAAGTTCTTGGCATTGGCATTGGCAGGGATTCCTGACTTTTTCTCTCTAATTTCCGTTGTACTTGACATTTCCAACAACTAACTCGATTCAATTTATTACGTGTACAGTTGGACCTACAGACAGGGAGCGAGTGCCTTCATTTTCAAATCTCTTACCTCCTCTCTACATTTTATACGGGCAGAGAAGAGAGGAGGACCTGGCCTTTAATTCTCGTCGTTGTCTAGAGAAACCCCCAGAGAGAGAGCGAGAGAGGGAGAGAGAGAGAGCGAATCCGTAATGGCATATTCACACTCACACTCACTCACTCACTCAGTCACACTCACTCCATTCATCCCCGTTCAAAATCTTATTTATGTGTCGATCAGATGAATTGGTGAATTGGATTGTCAATCGTGGGATTTCGTGTATAAATCCTTTGGAAAATGTAAAGTGAAAATGTATTTTTTTCTCTCCCATACATTTCTCCCTTTCTTTCTTTCTCTCTTCCTCTCTTTCTCTCTCAACCGGATAGTTTTCGATTCCCCGTTCCCGTGCATAAATCTACATAACCGTCGATCGCGGAAATGGAACATTCTCTTTTATTCTACTTTATATCCCCTTCCATTTTTATTGTTAGCTCCATTTCGCAACTCGGTAACTTTTCTCTCCGTTTTCCTGCCTTCTCGTTCTCGTTCCAACTTCCCCATGGACATTTCCAAATTCCAAATAACGCTAGACCTGTGGTGGATTCGGATTTGAGTGTTGATTTGAATCCGCAGTCCTCCATTTTGCACCCACATTCAACCGTCCTTTTCACAAAGTCCTTTATCGTTTCCCTCAGCCCAAATGTGGGAAAACGAGATTTTTGAGGGAGGAAATGAATGAATTTACATGTTACAATCGCTACATGCTACAGTTTATCATCCGTCCACAACCTCCCAACTTTATTCTTGTACGGAATGTAAAGTATCGTACAAAAAAATTAGTTTTCCATATGCACGGAAATGGTTGGCTTTCTTTATGTACTGCTACTATTGCTCCTACTTGCTTCTTGCCTTGAAACGACCAGATGGATTTCATTGAAGAAAAGTCTAACTGTTTACGCATAACATTGGAGAAAATATAAAGTAAATATTTGGGGACGCTGATGGTTTGGGAACACGAACACGCGGCTGCTGGATTTAATATTACTTAAGTTATCATTTGGCCAACATTGTTAAATTATAAGTGTAATGTATTGTATGATATCATGATTTGTGTTACTCGAGGCAGATCCGTCAAAAATTGTTGTACAGACTTACAGAAATAAAAATAACACGTTAATAAAGAAAGAAAGAAATCAATCAATCAATATAAATTTGGAGGATTTCAGGATGAAGAAGCGGAATCTCGTTGGTTAGTTAGTTGGTTGGTTTAAAAGTAAAAGTAAAAGGGAAAAGTGGATATTTGTTGGATGTGCGAACGTTCACATTCAGTGATTCAGTGGAGCATTGAATTGGAGAGTCTGTCTGTCTGTCGTTGTTGACGGGGGTAAAGTGGAACCGTTCACAAAGTCCACTCAAGTGAACAATTCCACATGAAACATTGTGATTGTGATGTGATGAGTTGGAATTTAATTTGATGTGATGTGCATCCAGCTATCCATCTCCTCCTTTCTCTCTCACACACACACACACACCAATTCACCAATTCACCAGTCACCGCCCATCTCATTAAATTACCCGACAAAAACGTCATCCGCTACAGGAAAGGAAACCCAAAGCATCTAACACACGCACACTCCTCACTTTATTCTCTTCCTTTCTTTCTTTGTCGACGACTCGTTTGTAGAAAATCCGTGGGAAAGAACCCGACCGCCAACTCGTTTCAATCCTACTTATTCACACGTCGGTCACACTTTGTGTATTTGAGAAAGTGAAACAATTTCTTGGAGCCTGTCTAAATATTTGGTTAGTCAGAGATGGCAATTACTTTGGATTTTGTCCATGACCAATTCCATTCCACTGCTCAACTCTCTTTGGTTTTGGTATTTTTGTAGGAGTAATGTGTGGACTTGACCTTTAACCTTTCACCGTCACCGTCATATTTAAAAAACAATGTTAATGTGAATGGAAAGAAGGAGAAGGATTTTCGTACCTGATGGATATAAGCGACGGCTCTAATAGCATGAGCCGGTAAATTCAAAACAAGGAAAACGGTGGAGACGAGTAACAGTGTTTTAGTGACTCTGGCTTCGGCAGCAGACGTTGACGAGGAATGATTTCGTGTGGTCGTCGTCGGCCGTGGTGGATTCAAATGAGTGGAAGATGGTGGTCCATGTCCATGTCCATGTCCATGTCCACCACCACCACCACCAAAACTCACATTAGCCGAATTGCAATTGTTCAAGCTGTTGTTACTACTTCCTAAATTAATTCGGTATGTTTTGGAGTTGGGGAGATTGAAGCTGGTGGTGGTGATGTTGTTGATGTTGTTGGATGGTGGATGTGGCTGTTGAGGAGATGAAAGGATTTCATTATTTATTAGCCCTGGATTACTTGGACTCCCCGGGAGACGACAAGTTGAAGATGGATGATAATTCTTCTTCTTCCCATTCCCCACATTCGACATCTTTGACACGGCCACAATACTTTTCCGCTGATCCTTGAGTTTCCAGACACACAGGGCAATCCGTACATTCAAATAGGTGATGATGAGGAATGGGAGAATGAGCGTGAGGACGCTGTCCATATGACTCGCAATACTGGACAAATACATGTACTCTGCTCGTACATAACAAACCCTCATCGTCTCCCCGCTCCAATTCCGACCACCTACGTCCACAAATAAATCCACCAACGTTTTTAATTGCTTCATCAAGCTCCGAATTCCTCATCTCTTCCTCCTCCTCTTTCTCTTTCTCTCTTAAGCAGTGGAAATTGGGGGGGGGGGGGGATTTTATGCCTCAGATCAGGTGAAATTGACTTGTAAAATAGGGAAAGATTGATAAGCTGGAGAAGAGAGAGAGAGATGGATGGAGAGGAATAGAAAGAGAAAGGGGATCCGCATCTGGCTCCTAGCTGGAGAGGAAATAAGAGTGGGAGGAATAGGGAAATATCAGGAAAATATTCATCCGTCCATCCATCCATCCATCCATCTTGACTCCCAAATTCTTGGCACACAAAATCCCAAATGATGAAGGTAGACAGATTTATTTACACCCACCAATCTTCCAAATAATTTGACATGGATATGGAAAAGAGAAAGACGCGTGCAGCAAAGAGAAAGGAGTTTCATACGGGTTTCATCACGTGCGTTTCATAGAGAGCGAGAGAGAGAGAGAGAGAGAGATGGTGTATTTTATAGCTCAATGATTAAATTTTCAAACCTGATCCTGTCGTCCGTAGTTCTGTTCCATTACAGATCATATCAAATTGACTGAACGGCCCCATTTTCTCACCGCCAGCCAAAACATGTGGTAAAGCTGTGCAATCAGTCCAATTGGAATTTATAAGCCGTCCACCAGCAGCAGCATTCCCTTTCCTCCCATTCACATTCCCTTCGCCCATCAATCCATCCAGCATTTCCCCATCTTCTCCTCCTCCTCCTTGGCCTCCCTCACCTCCACCTCCACCACGATGATCCTCCGCATCATCCTCTCCATCCTGTAAAATTGTGCTGGAGTTGGGCAACGGGAAGTCCACGACACGAGCGATGAGCCAAACATAGGAGAAGGAGACGAGAGCGACGAGGGAAAGCACCGTTATTACTTTCTTTGCACGAGCCACCGTGCAGACGGTCGGACGCGTCAGCGGATAACACACAGCAAAAAATCTACACACAATATTCCATTCCATTAGGAATTATTAAACTTCATTCGGCTTCATTCAATATGTATCACTTTTAATTTAAAATTGTTGAAACAGTTCCGGACGGACGGACGGACGGACCTCTCAACGGTAAACGAGACGGTGAGCCTGTAAAACAAATACAAAACAATACATAGTTGATTGATTGATTGATTGGTTGGTTGGTTGGTTAGAATTGATTGTGGTTCTTATCTGCATGTATTTGTGTACAAATGGGGGGAATGAATTAATGATGGGTACTGGGAATTGGAGGGAAATGAGGAACTACAGATAAACTACGAACCAGACGGAGAGGAAGCAGGTGACTTGGCCCATGTACATGACAGTGGGACAAACCCAACCAGCGGTCAGGACAGCAAATCCCAAGTCCTCCAACCAAACAGCGAGTAAATTGAGTAAATATCCGATATCGCTGATGGCCAAAGCCGAAAGATAGAAAGAGGATGAGAGATGACGATGACTGGGTGCGATGCAAAACACCGTCACCGACAAACAATTCCCAATGGCTCCAAACAAAAACAAAATCGGAGTGTACACTTTATTTACCGAGTCAAACGAGAATAGGAATCTGCAATGAAAATAAACAAATTAGTCAGCTCAATTAGTTTGCATCATCCGCATCATATCATCATCATATTTCAACAGATACAATACCAATATCGTACACTTTAAAACATTCAATTCTTCTTCCAAATACTTCAAATCTCATTATACACATTTTCAATCCAATTAACAAATTAGTTTTAATCTATCATCCGCTTCGGGAATTTTCTTCAAAAACACAGCTCACGGTCATTAAATGTGGAATTCTTCATTTGAATTTTCCAATGAACAATCTGAGCAATTTTCAAAACCTGTACTTTAAATTTACGACAAGTACTTATTTCCTAATGCATATTACAAAATTGTTGGGTTTTCTTTTCGTTTACCTAAAGAAGATTGGAAGATTCCCCAATGAAATTGTTGCATTGCAAGAAATATCCAGGTACAATTCAGTCTCATCATCCACCTTTTCATCGTCCACCTTTTCTAATTGAATATGCATTGGGAAAGCTCACTGTCTGTATTGGGACACCACAGGAACTCAATCTCAAACCCAAATTGTATTCGTTTCCAGCAAGTTTCCATATAATAATAATAATAAAACTTGTAAATGTGGGGTATTGTAAGATTTCTTTACACCACAAATGACTTATTCTAAAACCGTAATCCAGGATCTCGTTGAGAAAATGTACAGAAATAGTCTGTGGACGACGGGCAATCGAAAACTTGTTGCCCGTCCGCGTTCGTTGGTGTAAATGTGAATGAATGTGGAAATTGATACTGATGAAGAGTGAAGTGGACTAATCGTAAGGTATTTGAAGGAGAGGAACGAACGAACGAAGACGAACGGACGGACGGAGATGAAGGAGAAGACGACACTGTGCACTGGTTACCGTTTGTTTGTTTGTTTGTGGGTAGAACAAGAGTTTTGATGGATGCATTACCACGCATCACCAAAATTCCCCACAGCTTTCTCATCTCCTCGCTCACTCCATCAAAAGAAAGTATGTATTAACGGCCTTTGCAACATCTCATTACGTGTGTATCATAACCAAAAGCATTCGCCGACTTGCATTCGTTCGTCCCGTATCCATAATATCCATAATATTCCTTCTCCATTCAATTTTCAGTATCACCAATGAACATTGATAAAATAAGCCTTAGAGCAAGCATTGCATGATGTAGGTACGATACAATGACATCCCTCGGACCATTCCTCCACTTTTTTCCTCCTTTCATATGTGTGTGCTATTCCCATTGAAATTCGCAGATGATATTCCACTTCATTGATGTTTGCTACATTAATATAAAAATATCATTTTTTTGTTGGTTAGGGTTATATTGGGAGAATGAGAGCGAGAGAGAGAAAAGAGATTATCCCTCACGAGTATTCCGAGTTTCAAGTTCCGAGTTCTCATGGCTAACTGAGTTTCCCTGTCGCCTATTTTCAATTTCCGAAACTCTTTCACTTTCAATCCTTCCCCTTGTCACTTTCAATTTATGTAGAATGCTCTCAGTCTTCTGAATTCGCTCACACCCAAAGCTCGAGTCTCTCTCTCTCTCATTCTCTCATTCTCTCATTCTCTCATTGCCTCTCTGTACAAAAGTGGGTGAATGTGAATGGAGTGTGGAGAAATGCAGGGAAGAAAAGATGTTAGCAAAAGCGGCGGTCTCTTCCTTCGTTCCTTGTCTCTTTCTTTCTCCATTGCCAAGTCACTGGGTAAAAATATTTCGTGCACTCTGATGAGCTTCTAATCTCCAGAGCCCACAATTCTTTTTTCCCTTCATTTTATCTGCCTTTTTTCTTGCCTATGTGGAAAACTCCTTCGCAGCCTCCTTTTTTGATACTCGCCGAGTAGATGGAAAAAATGTCATGTAATAACATTCCTCTTCACAAACTTTCCTTCCGCCGTATCTTCTTCTCCTGCTCTCTCTCTCGTCCTGACTCCAAAGTACATGAATTTTTAATGTAGTCACAACGCGGTCAAATCCTTTTTATCTTTACATGTACGATTTAAAACACTTTTTTTCCACAAATATTTATTCGTATATTCAAGACATTTTGTACGATTGAAAAGTCGATTTCATACAAAAGAAATTTCAACAACTTCTACTAAAAATTCCGAAGAACTCTTTTTTTTTCTTTACAGGAAAATACTGCGAAAGGTGTGGCCTTTTCTTGAGCCGGAAAAATTGGGAATTGTTGGTGACGAAAGGGATTTTCTGGTTAGATGAGGATTTGACACCTCCCAGCCGTTGAAATCTCTCTTCCTTCCTTTTTGGTTCGTGCACGGAGAAGATGAGAAGTTGAGCGGATAATTGCATCGTTTGGGACTGGCAGTAGCATAAATAGTGGGGAAAATGAGACTGAAACATTAACACATGACAAGTTATGAGCAAAAAACGAGTGCAAATTGTTTACTTCATTTCCTCATTTTTCCAGTGAAGCGACTCCCCGTCAAAATCCTATCTTTTATCTTTTCCCCCGACTTTCTTGATTTTCCTATTTCGGATTTCGTCCGTGAACAAACGACGTTTTTATGTACAGTCTGGTGGAGAAGGCGGAAGAAGAACGAGTTCACAGGGAAATCTGCTCCCGTACGCAGTTGGGCAGTTAGGAAGTATTATTTGGGGAAAGTGTCTCATCACTCGTGAGAAACGCCGTCAAAGTACAAACAAACTCGACGAACTGCAAACGAACTCCACATTGTGTGTGTGTATGTTTGCGAAGAATCAAGATTCCGAATTTGTACATTATAAAATTTGCGGACTTCGGAGAATGATACAAGTTTTCTCATAAAGTTGAATGAGCGAGTTTTTTCTTTTCCCTTTTGCCTCGAGAATTCCTTCTCGGCGACAAGATAAATATTGAGATTCAAGGATCTCTACGAAAATGATGTGTTTATTTGAAGAGACGAGTTTCATTTTAGAGTAGGCAGCAGACGACAGAGAGAAAGAGAAAGAGAGGGAGAGAAACAGCCGAGACAATCTTTTAGTTTGTCATCTGAAGGAAAGAGCTCTCGAGCTACTGTGGGTGCTCTAAGTTGTTCGAGTACACAACTCGCTTCTACTTTCTCTTCCCTCTCTCTCTCTCTCTCCAAAATTATATTCTATTGAAAAATCCGAGTAGAGAATGGAGAGAGAGAGAGAGAGAGAGAAAAGCTTTTTCTGTGGGTTTGTCCCATAATCTTTAATTTGCTTGATTTCTTTATTGCTGACTATTATAGCCAAAAGGTTCGCATTCTCTGGATTCTAACTCAACTTAAGAACAAGAACCCACGGATCTATTTGCTCCGTCTCTCCATTTTAAGCTCCACTCTCTCTCTATCCCTCTCTCCCTCCCTCTCTCTTGCTTTCTCTCTCTTCTCTGAGTTTGGGGAAATGTGAGCTGGCTGAGGGTTAGAATTCATGTTCATGTTGTTACGGAAGGATAAAGAAAGTTTAATCCGATCATAAATCCTTTTGAATTTCAACTTGGGTAATACTAAACACTGCACTCAACTCAACTCAACTCAACTCACCCTCCTTTATCTTTACCTTCCACATTACAAATGAATTTCACTAAACACACACGACCATTCTTCTTCCTTCTTCTTCTTCTTCTTCTCATCCTCATCATCTCGTCTGCTCTCTCTTTTTCCCTTTTGCTTTCACTATGGAAACTATCGATACAAGTGCAAAACTCGGAACGCAAGTATCCAACAAACGCTAATCCTTTAAAATATTGTTCTCCAACTTGTTTTCTATCATTTCATTAATCTTTCCACAGTTCGCGTTCTCCGTTTCCCGTCCCGTCCTCTCCATCACGAGAATACACAGCGACAGAGAAACAACAGACAGAGAGAATACACAGCGACATACAGAAGAGACAGAGCAAATAGGGACAAAATGCTCTGCTCATCTTGAGACTATCCTCCAATCTTGAATATAATTGGGAATTCTCGCCCTACATAAAACAAACCCAATCCCGTTTGTTTTGTTTTGGTTTTGTATGGTATTTGTATTTGTATTGTGTGTGTCTCTTCCACTCTCCAATCAAACAAATGAGCTTTTCCAATTGCACCAAAACTAGATTTATTTTTTCTATCCCTTTCCCATTTCTAAAATCCAGAGTCTTCGTAAATCCCATATTTTGTCCGTCCCATTTTTCATGTACATATCTTCTTTATGAGCCTTTCTCTCTCCTTTCGTTTCCTCATCCTCCGTAAGTACTTATTTTTAGTGGAAATGCTCGTTTGGCTTCGTATCGAAATGGAAACGACATCATCATTTTTGTTGGAATGTATGTTTGCATAGTCCGTGGAAAATCGGTGGTAATTTGGTTAAGTTGGAGCTCAATTTCATTCTCACTTTTCACATCATCCTCAGTTTGTCGCTCCTTTGCTTTGTCTCCTTGTAAGAAATGAATTTTGAAGGCTTGTCATTTGCCTGCATTTTTATTCAGGTTTCAAGTAGGCATATTTGCACTGACAAAATGTAAAAATGTGATTTTGTTGCTCGATTCAAGGAAAACGTGCGTTTATGAAATTCTTCCTATTGCCTTCTTTGTCTACTAAACTACCAAGTGGCTGCATTAAAGCTTTAGGCTTTGTTTGTATCGTTCAATAATGGTTTGAGGTATTGCTTGTACACAAATACTGGGAAGGTTTCCACGTTGCTTAGGGAACAGCTGGGAGCAACAAAAGTGAAAGGAAAGGTGATGCAGAATCATCGGAAAAGTCATAAATTCATCCATTTCCAATTTGTATTACTCTCGCGCTCTTCCGTCTCGAGTCTCGAGTCTCCAGGCACTACCAAATTTATATTCATCTGGTCCAATACGCATTTTTTGCATTGTTTAGAAAAAAACAGACTTACCTATTCTCGAACTCGAACTGTGTGGAACTGTAAGTCGTCGTCGTTGACGTTGACGATCGCTTATTGTACGTACTCAAGCACGGAATGTGAATGTAATAAAATATGAATTTGATTTTTTTCCTCTCCCCATCTCATTTCCTGCAGACCTGAACTTTACTCTCTGTCAGATTTCATTCGAGTTCTCTTTCACTAGATTTAATATGGATGGAAATTGAAAATATTGTAGAAGACATACTAATTTATTATTGCAATAAAATACTTTCTTTTTTTCCAACTTGAATGTACGCAGACTGCCTGCAGCTGGAACTTTTGAACAAAAAAAAAAAGTATGGAGGCAGAAAAGAAAGCAAAATTGGGATTGAAAGTATAAAATAGTAAAATAGTTTTTACATTTACATGTACTCCTTCAATCACTGAACCAAAAACTGGAAAACGACTCCTCCTTTTTCCTTTTTCCCTTGACAGGAATTGCCTTCGTTTTTTCAGGATTTAGTTATCCGAACACCTTTTGAGTGATTAATCATCCCTTTTTTTGTTACATAAACGAGCAAATCAAAACATTTCCATACACGAAAGGAGAAAAAGACTGGACTTTCATATTGTTCCCTTTGATATTCTTTTGAAATTTGTATTTTCCTATTCATAACCTAAAAATATCAATGTGTAATAAAAGATATGAAGGGATTTCATTCTAATGGGATTCGGAGGCTGTGAAACTGTGAATAAAATTTGTAGTCATTGTGAAAGTCACGACCAATAATAATATTTCACTCGAACGTTCTCTCTCCTTTTTCAGTCCCTTTCATCATCCCATATCGAAATTGAAACGGCCACGCTCAATGAAATCCACACAAAATCTGTCAGTTGAAAAACTGAGTTTTCCTTCCGCCCGATTTTTTGATTCTCTCGCTCTCGCTCTCTCTCTCTCGCTCTCGCTCTCTCTCTCTCGCTCTCTCTCTCTCTCTCTCG
>JAIUND010001614.1:0-32522 GCA_034699125.1 Gisinianus flammeolus | reverse complement strand
CTCTCTCTCTCTCTCTCTCTCTCTTTCTCTCTTTCTCTCTTTCTCTCTTCAAGCATTTGTTCATCATGTTCTTGTAAAATGTCGGCTCCTTGGAATCAAGAGAATGACATGAATGTTGACTCTGAGACTCTTTCTCTCTCATTCTCCTTGTGTGTGTTTTGTATTTGTGGTCGTTGCCGAGGTTTGTCATTGTATTGTCTCTATATCTTTCTATCTTCTTCCTCTCTCTTTCTCTTTCTTTCTCTTTCTCTTTCTTTCTCTCTTTCTCTCCTCTTCGCCCACACCACTACACTTTTAGACTTGTGGTTTCCCCTTCACATTCTCTACATACATTTTATTATACTAAGCCGAAGTTTGGAGGAGCTCGCACATGGAGGATGGATGGAGAAGATGGATGTGAGTCAGTTGACAAATAGTTCAAAGTTCGGATGTACGTTCTATATGATGGCTACGTGTGTATTTTATCCACAGTTAAACAACCTCGAGATCTCCACTCTAGATGAAACAATGATGAAACGTACGTTTGTGTGTTGAGTTGACAGGAGGATTCCGTGCTCTGTTTGCATGTGTATATAGATTTTCTAGATTGGAAATTAAAAAGGAGTTTCCACTCTTTCTCTCTATCCTTTTCATATTCTTATCATTCGCCGTGAGGAGAGAGAGAGGGGGGGGGAGAGTGAGAGTAGGAAGGAAAGTGTGGAAGGGAAATCCAGGCGATTATCCAGCCAAGTCAAGGCTTAGACGAGGACGAACGACGAAAGCTAGTTATGAAGTTACACACATATAGTCGATGAGAATGTACACACAATATTTGATGTGGTGTGAGGACTGTCGCTCTGTTGTTGTTTTTTCCCTTTCGGAATGAGAAATTCCTGAGTTGGAAAAGATGAGAAGATGCATATGAGGTTGTATGAGGTTTTTTCTATTTTATAATGAGTTTGTCGTCCGGACTTGTTTTTGCTTTATATGTTTTTGTATATGTTGATGGGCGGGGGAGGTAACTTTTGCTCGTGCATTGTGGTTTGTACCTTTGATGGTATGTAGTATAGGAAAAGGAAATGAAAGTGGTTTGGTACGTGGATCAATTGGAAGAACATTGAATTAAGTGTACTGCGATCATCAGAGTGTAATAATCATATAAAGTGAAAAAAATGGGATAAGACGAAGGGAATGTCTCATTCTCTGAATTTGTGAAGAGAGGGAAAACAGTTTTTGGAAATGAGAGTTCGATTTTGTGTTTGGCAATAAGCCAGTGTCTCAACTTGGTTACGTTACTTGTTTCCCTGGCTCCAGTTAGTTTCTTCTTATATTTTTTTGGTCCATCCGTCCCAAGGTAGGAAGAGGAATAAAATCCAGACCAGAGCAAAAAGAGATGGAGGGAAAGAGAGAGAGAAGAGAAGAGATAAATATATATATATTCGTTTACTCTGTAGAATTTGAGGCTCGCCTCTTCTTCTTCTTCTTCTCTCTTCCACTTTCTTCTGGATTCAGAGGACTTCCTCTTGCTTTTCCCCTTTCCGTCCTCTGCTTACTTACTAGTCAGTTTTTTCTGATAGAGTTTCATGACTCCTTGATATCCACTCTCAACTTCACATTTCCACACGTACTCTTTCTCTCTCTCTCTCGTATAGCTATAAATATATGGCTTAGCTTTGGTTGGGTTTGGTTGGTGGCTTTTGCTTTTTTTTTCTCCTTTTCCCCAAATCCGAATGTTTACTCAGGGGAAGCTTTGAAATGAGTTGAGAGAAGGAAAGAGAGAGAGAGAGAAATCTGATGGATGGATCAGATTCATCTCCGCATCAGTTTCTCCCTATGTCGATCTCTATATCTTCATCTATCTATCTATCTGTCATCATCTGACTATCTACTTTGTCGTCTTCCTCTCTTTCTCTCTCCTTACATATACTCGCCTTACTTTTTTCCCTCTCTCTCTCTCTCTCTCTCTCTCTGTCCCTCGACATTTTTTTCTCTTCCGTCGTCTCCACAATCTACTATCTATATAAATTCCTCGTCAAATAAGACACGAAACTCATACTTATAAACGAGGATGAGGATTCACACACACACAGTGCAATCACTAACAAACCATTCCCGTGACTCATATCTTAATGTGAGTTTTGTTCATCTCATGATGATGAGCATCTCATTTATTCCTGACAAAGTCTCGACCATGAAAAAATTCAAGAGCACAGCACCTCTCTTTTATGTTCAGCATGGCCCACACATGTACTTCCATGGGGAATTAGTGAGCGTGTGAAAGCGTGTGTGTGTGTGTGTGTTTGTGTAAAGGAAGGGCGAGCTGAGAGTTGGAGAGTTGAGATGGCCAGGTCGTATAACCGAACATTTTCCAATGTATATATGATTCAACTCTCTCTCTCTCTGACTCTCACTCTCTTTTGCTCTCACTCTGCTTTAGAAATTATCCTTTGTTGATGCATCTCGCGCCAACTTGACAACGAGCTTCAGAAGAAAAGCTAGGACTAAGTAATGATGAAGACTCTCGGTCGGTCTCTTCTCTAGTCTGATGCGGGAGAGACTGCCATTCCTCTGACAAGCACGTTCCTTTTTCGTCCTCAAAATCCGCGAGCTACTTCCACCCCTTTACTCTCTCTCTCTTTCTCTTTCTCTTTCTCTTTCTCTCTCTCTCTCCCTCCTGTACGGACGGAGGCATTAGATTTTTGTCATATATAATGTCCTCTCCTCTAGACGTGGAGTATATAGGTATAGATATATACATAAAACGATAGTGAATCTATCTGTCTGTCCCTCTGTGTACACTAACGAACTCCTACCTCTACCGACTGTCTAGTCCGTATACACATATAGTCCAGCTACATATAGCTTCTTTTTTTTTTGCTTTTCTTCCTTGCTTTACATCATACACAATGAAGGAGTCAAAGTATAGAGAGGGAAATGGGTTTGTATTTTGTATAGATATACAATATATACATATATCATTTGAGACCTCCGTCGTCGATCTATATGCATGAATTTCCATGTACTCCAAATAAATACATACGAACAAAAAGATACATGGAAGGAAATTGTAAAGACGAGAGAACGGGAGCGAGTTTTCGAAGGAAGGAGAAGAAGAAGAAGAAAAAAAAAAGTTTTCTTAAAGAGCACATCTGACTAAAAAGCTTCTGAGGTTTTTTCTCCTCGAATGCAATAAAATATTTGTGCATTTGCTGAATTAAAATTGAATCCAGTCCTTGCCTTTATGGGCCACTGTGGGGCCAAGTAAAGTTCCATGCTAACTCTTTCACTTAGGAAATGTGCCCTTTTTCTATCACTCTATCACTCTATCACTCTCTCTCTCTCTCTCTCTCTCTCTCGCTGCAAAAGATTCCCTTTGAAATCGTTACTATTGCTGCTACGTCTTCATCTTCTTCTTTTCGTCCTTCGTCTTGTCCCCGTAAGTCTGTTTAGGATTAAGCTTCCATCAGTCTAATCAGATGACCCGCTATTTCGCCTATTCACCAAAAATGTTTCTATTAAATCAACTTTAGCGGACGCTTCCGGCACCCGATTTAACCCAAGAATTTCCGTTTCAAGACAAACTCTGTTCTGTATTTTGCCATGTATGTATAAGCAAGCAGCAGTGTGACATGGAGATAAATATACGCATGATATGTATTTTTTTTACATTTAATACTTACTGTGGAAATGGATACAGTTTAATCTGTATTCGAGATGTTGTTTTGCTATGCTAGGCTCAGGCGTATAGATGAGTGTGTGCATATGATATTGTCTACAAATGTAAGTACAAATGAATCTAGATCCGAAATCCGAAATCCGGAGAGTACTTATTGTATGAGAAATGAGAATAGTCTGTGGACGTTAATACTCCCATTATATTTTACAATGTTAAATTATAGATGATTGTACAATGAGCTTAGACTTATTAAACCCCTGTCATTTACTAAGAATAAGAATACGAAGAAGGCATTAGTATAATCAATCCGAGCAGCATTGCATCGGTAAATCGTGGACTCGTAAATAGTAAATAGTCGGAAGGAGATTTAGTATTTAAAGGAAAAGCTGTTATTCATGTGAATACCAACTTACAAAGACATTAATAGTGAAGACTTTTTTTTCTAGAGGTGTATCCATTATTATCAGAGGATGGAGAGAGACAGAGAAAAGAAAACTTTGTCTATGCAGAGAGAGAGAGAGAGAGAGAGAGAGAGAGAGAAACCAGTAGGGAATTCCAGTAACGAAAGTCAGTATTGCTTAGCTGACACTTTTTCCCTTTCTAAAATTTGCCGACTTTTTTCTCTCGCTCTCTCTCTTCTCATCTCGACTCTATTTCAAAGAGTCTACTGGTAAGAAAGATAGCTCATTAGAGATCCATTCAAAGGTTATCTATCTTTATTCAGAAATCACTTCAATGTTGAATTCTCAATTATGGGAAAACCCATTTCGTCAGCTTTTATCCTGGGACAAGATCCGAATTCGAGGACACGAGTAGTAAAGATGGAAAGTGTGGATGCTGGTGTCTGTGTGTGTTTGGATGAAGAAGAGGAGAAAAGTCAGCCCCATGTGAAATGTGGATAAGAAGATACTGCCCCGTCTGTGTGTCTCGTATATGTAGAGCCTTCAAGTTCATTCATGAGTTTTTAGCACGCTCGTTACTACAGCCTACATAAGTAGATTCAACTGTCTACTGTAGTACTGAGAGAGAGAGAAGCTCTGACGTCGGAACTGGGAGAGTAAAAGAGTAAAAATGCTAATAAAGAAAGTCAGGATGGAGAAGATGGTCCATTGCTTGGATTCCTAGACATAATTTAGTGAGATTCCGGTGTCGGGATGGCTTGCTTGGCTCCAGCCAACTTCAGCTAAAAGCATTTTCATCGAAGCATACGATGAAGGAAACGCTTCATGCTTGACTTGTTTCTCCCCACATGAACATGCACGCACACATACACACGTATACAGACTACAGACTACACACACACACACGTACAAGTACAAGTACACGCGGGAGGGACTCCTCGTACTGACAGAAAACATTGGCCAAAGTTTTTTTCCTTTTATTCTTTTTGGCGGAAAGGACCGGACACGGAAGTTGTTGTGAACTTTGATGTCCAACTCTTTCATAAATATTGTTCTTATCAACATGAATCGTGGAGTAGAAACTTTAGATTCTAGATTCTACAGCTATACACTTTCTCCCTTTCGTCGTCGTTTCTCTTTCACTCATCCGCTATTTCCTCCATTTGCTCTCAACAACTGCCAGCAGTATAGACTTGAGCTAATAGTAATAATAATAATAATCATAATCATTCGCATAGTGAATCAGTGTGCCAATGCTCTCGCTCGTTTACCCTTTGGGAGTAATCAAGTCTCATCATGGGGCTCTGTTAATGAAGAAGATGATGGTCACCATAGATTCCTCACGGTGCTCTTTCTCTCTCTCTCTCTCTCCAAAACCATCGATTTATTTTTACTGTTATTATCATAACTAATTCTTTCCACTCTCTCCAATTTCATCCTCATTGTTGGGTTTCTTCCCAAGATTTTCTCCTACTCTCAATAAGCACCACTTGTAAACTTTCAATTCTCTTTTAAATTACTTTCACTCGTGCCTACAAAATTTTCTCTTGAACCTTCAACGACCTCTCGTCGCCTATAAACTACATTCCAACTCCCTCCCATTCATCCAACTTAGGACAAACGTTAAAATTTCCGTTGAGTTCACTTCGTTTTTTTTATTATTGTCATTCATTCCCTCATTGTTTTTTGTTTGAGGTTTAGAGTTTCCCATCACGTCCTCCTCATCTTTCTCGGGAATGGTTTCAACTGTAAACTTGTAAATACAACAAATAACCAACATTTATTCCGCATAACAATGACAAAACTTTTGTAAAAGTGTGTCAAAATATATCCGAGAGACTTTCGGAATACCAAAAGGGAGCAACAAATACCTTCACATTCCAAACAAATTTTTACTTTTCATATTGCGTCAGCAAACATTGAAATGTAAGGAACTTTAATATATACTCTAACACTAAGACTTTGGATTGCTATATGAAGTCTCTACACCAGCTGTAGTTTAGTGACTGGTTGATTATGCAATTTTCCAGTATAAAAATGTGAGAAGAAATCCGCTAAATTCCACGGCAGTGTTGGCAATAAATATAAAGGAAAATGCGTGTGTGATGGGTTACAAAGTGAATTTGTGATGATGGAAAGAATTTTTTCGATGCAAATACACCAAATAGAGAGACAGACAGAAGAAGTTCCGGATTCTTCTTAGTCAAAGTAAAAGACAAAGAAAATGATGGAGGAAAGGTTGTTTGGTTGTGTGTGTATTTTGTTGTGTTTGGTATTTGTCAGGTTGGGTGACAGGAGGGAGGATTGAGAGTCTGTCAGGAGTATTAACATTGTTTGAGGAGGTGTTGACACGCGATATGAAAAATTGAATAAGGAGTCGTAGCATTTCAATAGAGGGGAAGGACAAGTGTCTTTGTGGATTTACAATTACTCTTTATTTGTGCTAGAAGATGTGGAATGCGATGGTGTCAAAGTCCCTAAAGTCGTAACGGCAAAATATCCCTGGGGAACTACTAACTCGTCTCGTTTAGAGCCTGTTAAAGAAATATCCAGAATTTTTTCTATCTCTCTCTTTCTTTCTCTCTCTCTATCTCTCTCTCTCTCTTGCTTTCACTCACTCGTCGTTCTCGTTCTCGTTCGTTTTTCCTTCTTTCCTTTTCTTTCCTTTCCTTTCCGTCGTCTTTCTCAACAAGCAACTAAAGGTACACGTAGAAAAGAATGTAGGACTAAGTTCAAACAGACGGTGCGGATTTCGATTCCAACCAGACAACTCTCCGGACTTATCGGAAAGTGAATTACAGGGAAGAGAGAGAAAGGAAGAGAGAGGAAGAGAAAGACTTGAGAGCGTAAAATAGATAGTGGATATATCCGTGTATGTATTTAGATGGATGGATTCGATGTTTGTTGTCGTCTCTCTCTTCTTCTTCTTCTCCTCCGCCTCCTATTTCTCCTCCTCTCACTTGCTTTCATTCCACGATTTTCGTATTCCTACTATTTGGCGTCCCAGTCTTCTTTTCTTCCTCAACTCTGGCCACTAGTACAACTGCAAATACAAGAATGACGACGACGACAACTACCTCTTCTTCTTCTTCGTCCTCGTCTCCTTCCATTTCTCTTATTGATGGAGCCAGTTTAACTTGGGAGAATTGTGAATTCTGACTCGGAAATGACTTCCATTCCCCTGATAAACCTCATACACCTTATGTTTGTTCACAAAAGATTTACTTTCCCTCACCACTTGTCGCTTATTGCCGTCGACTCGAATTATCTCCCCAAGAACGCCAAACACACACACACACGGACGACACCATGTACGAACGAACGGAAGACAGTTGAAGCTTCAAGAATATTACTATATGTATACAAAAGTTTTGTGTAGTTACACTATACACAAAGAAAGTTTGGAAATTGTATACATACAAAGAGAGAGAGGAAGAAGAATAAGAATATGTGGAGCCGTATATATAGTGAAGCCAAGGAGGAAGCAGGGAACCGAAAGATGAACAAATGGGTACTCTAACCCAGCACTTGCTTTTTCTTCTCACCAATCATATGACTGTCCACACCAACCCCCCAATCAACCCATCTGACTAACTCTTCAAAATCCATTTCTGAGTATAGGCCAAAATGTACGAGACTCACAAGCACACAAACACATACACAGGAACCGATTAAAGCTTTCCTTTTCACTTGACTTTCCCTTCTCCTTCTCCTTTCCCGTCTCTCGTGGTACATGCACATGTGTGTGTGCTTGTATGTTCTCATAACAGTGGGTCGTGTTCCATGTTAGAATGTCCGGAAAATTGTCTTGCGATCTCTTCCTTGTTGACTTATGATGAAACGTTTTTTTTATAGCACACACTCTTTTGATTTTCCAACCCATTCCATGATTTGTGATGTACGATATGTAGTATGTAACCACCGCACAGTAAAGCGTTATCATCAAATGTATGTGTGTGTATTTTTACGATAGTGGAGGTATACTGTGAGTATAAAAACAGAATAAACTCGTGTATCCGTAGATAAAGGAATGGGGGATATGTGTTGGTGTTGGTGTATGTGTGTGTGTATGTGTGTGTGTATGTGTGTGTGTATGTGTGTGGGGGATAGAATATGTTTCTTAAATTGTAGGCTCTTCACAGATACTTTCACGGATGAGTGCGAGTCGGAGTTAGAAAGAGCGAGAGAGAGAGAGAGGAAAGCCAACATGTTGAATCCAATTTCCTTTTGTTTCTCTCTTTTCTTTAATGTTCTCACAGTTTAGTCGAGTAATTAAGAGAGGCAATGACAAACCTAGTGAAAGAATTCCACCAACCATGACAGCGTGTTATCTTAAAAAAACAAGCTGAAATGAAGGAAATTGTTCCCATGAAACCTTTTTTGAAATCATTTAAACTCCCTTCTCACTCCACGTCCTCCGTCTTCTTCTTCTTCTACTTCTTCTTTTCCTCTTTTAATTTCCTTGCTTTTGCTTTGAAAATGATCATAATGAAAACGATACTCGTGTGCTTTCTCGCTCGCTCACTCTGTCTCTCTCTCTGTTTCTTATACTTTTCCGTTTCTTTTTTCACGTTTTATTTGATGGAGAAAGACAACAGAGAAAGAGAGAAATGTGAAACGCTAACGCTGAAAAAATATCGAATTCACATATGGTTTGATGAACACCATAAAAGCAGGAAATCTGGGAATCTGCGAAAGTTTATCTTGAACAGAAAGCGAGTAGAAAGTCAAAGAAAGAGAGAGAGAGAGAGAGGGAGAAAAGAAAAAGTCCAAGAATTCTTTGTGTTGGGTAAAATATATGCGACAAAGGGTGGAATTTCTCATCGTGATAGGTGAGAGCCAACTTTGACTTTGGACTTTATGTGACCGGATTCCTTGATTTGGATTTCAGATAAGAGGAGTTTTAAGGAATACTGGTCAAACCCTGGTACTCTCAGCGGATCAAGCGAGTCAAGTCCGAGTAAATATTTCCGGAGGTAAGTTCCCTACATATTGATTGGCTATAGATCCCCTCACTCAAGTCTTTATCACATTTATCTATCGACTTTCTCCCTCCTCTCTCCTCTCCTCCCTCCTCTCCTCTCTCCTCTCCCGATGTAACCTTAAACATTAATTCGTTTCCCATCATTTTTCTCTTCTTCTTTTTCTTTTTCTTAGGGCCTTTCACTTACAGATTCCAATTTGAGGAGCTGTACATTCGTTTTGGCCCAGAAGACGTCGTTGGGAGTGAACACTTGATACAAGGAATCGCTTTCCCTGCAGAGGTAAGTGACAAACTCAAAGTCTTCACTTTTAAAAGAAACTAGGGGGTTTTTTTTTCTCTCAAAAATTTGACCTGCGAATAAAAAGATCCGATAGCTGTGGGGGATTGAAAAGACAAAGGAAACGAGAGAGAGGCAGAGAGAGAGAGAGAGAGAGTCAAGTGTCGAGGTTGAGACTGGAAATAGAACAGGATGGAACGGAGGGCTGCCCATGGTTTTCCACTACATTAGTTGAGATTCCTTCGCTATCTGAACACCCATCTTCCTGGAAGCTCATATTTTGGAAAGGAATTCAATTGAATGGTCGACTAGAGATCATCATATCATGACTCTAAAACTCAAATATCAACTCTCTCTCTCTCTCTCTCCCTCTTCTCTCGTTCTCTTCTCCACTGACTCTCCGTCTCTTTATGATCCTCCGAGGTTGTTGTAAATGAAATTCAACTTTATTGTTTTTACAGCTGCAGCTTTATGGCTACAATGCAGAACTTTACACAAACCTGTCAGATGCCCAGCAGAAACCTAATGGTGTTGCTGCCGTCTCTGTTATGATCCGCGTCGCTGTATGTACACTCCAAACTTTCCTCTTCTCTTCCTCTTCATCTCACACAGTCATATTACTTGCTCCGGTGGCATATGAGCATGTTGTCACTGTAATGTGTATTTTATTTATCGAGCACACACAACTATGAACATGAACCAGCCGCATCAAAATGGATTCAAATTAACTGTAGTCATTTTGCTTTTCTCCATCTCCTTTGGATGTCTGTGCAATTCTCAGAAGTATCGTACATATTGCATAGTTTTATGAGTCCAACTATGGATTTTTATTCCTATAACTATCGACATCCCATGGAATTTTGAAACGAGCGATTTATAATAACAGAAATGCCAGTACATTAGATCTATTTTTTACTCACAAGTTTTGAATATTCATTCTGGATGGAAACTGAATCAGTTTTCATTTGATTCCCAATATTTTTTAGATGAGGAAAAAGCAGAGGGAGCATTTTCAGTTTCATTCTCGTCATTATAAAAATTCACATTTGTTGACTTCCCTCCCTTTTTATCAAGTAAATATATGGGCATAATTACAGAGGGAAAAAGCACCCACTTTTACTCTTTAGTCGAGCATATTATTCATAGAACTGTGAACATTTAACGTCTATTACATGAGCAGAGCAGAGCTTTATTATATGGAACTCAGTCAATGTGTCTCAGTTGTTCTTTGTGAAGAGGGAAGAGGGAAAACAGAGAGAGAGAGAGAGAGAGAGAGAGAGTTTCCTAATGTTAGTCAAAGTGAAACTCAAGTCGTATTACAAACAACATGGGCTACATATTTACAAGCATGGTTTTTTTCGTTGTTGTGCGAAATGTTGGTTTCCTCTTACTACTTACCATGTACAGTTTAATATACTATGGGATTTTTTGGGTATAGATGTGAGTGATGTACATGTGTGTTTTTTTATGTTTCAGGATGAAGACATGGTAAAACCACCTAATTCTGAGCTACAAACCCTGACAACTGTTTTAAAAGAAATCACATTCCGCAGTAAGTTTTCTTTCTCATTTGTTCCTTACCATCATCATCATATCATTGAAGACGAGCAGAGAGAGAGAGAGAGAGAGAGAGGGAGAGAGAGAAAGAGGAGGGAAGAGAGCTGAGAGTCCCATGGAAAAAGAAATCACCAGCGAAAAGGACGAGAGTGAGAAAGAATGAGACTCTCATTTGAGTTCTAACTACGCCTTTTTACTCTCTAAATAGACGGTCCCGTCTATGTACATAGATCTAATAGATACTTATGTACGCACATTTGGATTTCCCACTTTTCCCCTTCTACATTTCTCTTCTTCTTCTACTCGTGGCTGGCTGTCTCGTCTATGTGTTTTCTTAGACTTTTATTCTATTTCATGTGAGTGTATGTGCATAGGAGGATGGGAGCACACGCTACATATTACATATCCACGTTTTTTTTCTTCTTTACTTTCTCTCTCCTTCGTTTATCGTTTACTCTGTGTGTGGGGATGGTGGATGAGGAGATAGAAGATATGTGAGTGTGTAGATTGAAGAAAGGTATTAACTAGAGATGAGAAGAAAATGACGATTTTTTTTACTCTGGACTGGAAGAATTTTCTAAAGAAGTACATAAGAATGGAAGTGCATACTCAGACAGACTCAGACTGTAGACTGGTGACTATGCAGAGTGAGAATGTAGAGAGAGAGAGAGAGAGAGAGAGAGAGAGAAAGAAAGAGAAAGAAGGAGAGAGACTGAGAGAAGTGAATGGGACTTTTTTTGCATGTGTCCCAGGTTCCCAGTGACGATGCTTTCAGTTGCACATTTGAGTCCAAAAAATAGGAGGCAAGATGCTTTCTCTCTCTCTCTCTCTCTCTCTCTATCCAGTGGTTTCTTTTCCGTAGGCAAGACATCCTTCAACGCTTTGTGGCTACACGGTATATCATTAAGCCTTGATTAGGACTACCTTACTAAATCTTTCCCTTCTCTCTCTCTCTCTCTCTCTCTCTCTCTCTCTCTCCCTGTCTGTCTGTCTCTCTGTGTATCTTCGTCCTCACATCCACTTCTGTATTTTCTCCTCCTTACGACCGAATTCACATTCCTATTCACAATTTTCGTATCCACAGACGACAAAATTCATCACATCATTCACATGACATTAGCTGCATGCATTTCACATAATACGGAGGGAAAAAACTTGTTCCTACCAATTTCCACATTCAAAAATGTCTTCCGAGAGACTCATCTCCCCCCTTATTCCTTTTCTTCTTATTTATTTACACATATTACATTCAACTATCTTATATGCATAGTATATGAGATAGTTACATACATATACTATGCATTATTTGTAATGTGAGTCAAGTTATCATATCAACTCATATGAAACGAGAGCTACAGAAAACACCACGTATAAAAAAAATCTTTATACTTTCTCAACTTAAAATGCAGGCACACACAATCGACAGGATGAGTCTCAGACGTTCCACACGAAGAGAAATATCATTTCTCCCTCCTTTTTTTATGCTTTCCGTCTCGTCTCAATGTCTCTCAGATATTTTTTTTATCAGGTTATCCATCTCATTTCTTTCTCTCCTCATTTTATTAATACTAAAAAAAATTTCAATAGTATACACGTAGATGTTTAGTTGGGAGTCTGAGGAGAGAGAGTACTTTGGCAACTGGATTTATCAGTAAAGAGTAGTAACGACCCTTTTCACGTGGACAGTAAACAGTACCTGATTCATTTTATGTGTCGTAATATGTAAAACTTGTGTAAGTGCACTTTGAATCAACTCTTAACATTTCCTTGCTTCACAATTTATTGAAAAAGTATATATAGAGTCACAACTTTGTGTAGTAAAAGAAAATATGTATTATGCCATCTCGTTAAATGTGTCAAAATCCAAGAGCTCAAGAAATTTGTCATCCCTCTCAAAGTTTTTTTTCGGTGAACTTTCCCTTGAGCTCGATGGTCATAGATTTTCTTTTCTCTTATGCATTACAATGTCCGTAATTTGATCAACGCCTTCACATAAACTTTTGCTCCTACTCAAAATGTTTAACTCTACAGGCAAAAATCCTGTTGTTGTAGTTAAACGGTTTATCCACACGCATGTGTACGAAATTTTAAAGGCACATTTAGTGAATAAGAAGGGAGATATATGCTTTAGTTTGATTGAAATATTGAAACAAATATAGTGATACGGGAGTTCTCTTGTATCAAGTGCGAACGGAGTGTTTTTCTGTTGTTAGACGGGGGATAAAGTTGATTCTACTCTATAGAATAAGACGGCTCGACATTTTGTACAGACATAAGAGGGACAGAGAGAGAGAGAGAGAGAGAGAGAGAGAGAGAGAGAGAGAGCGAGCCCATGGTTGACTGACTAAGCAAGTAAAAAGTCTATGGCCAAAGTCCTTGCCATGTAATGAAATTGTGAATTCAGAGGACGTCTCCGTGGATTTGTCAAGATGAAGATTGTGCATTGTAACTATATATATTGCCTTATATGTTCGCTAACAAATCCAAAACATGCCACCTCTCTCATAGTCATGAGAGAAAGAGAGAGAGAGAGATTTGACGGAGTAGTTGTTCGTGGTTGCACTCTCTCTCTCTCTCTCTCTCTCATTGTCTATCTTGCTCACATTTCCATTTGCCAATATGATCATCACTCTGAGCATAAAGATATTCTAGCTGGAGGAAAAACTTGGTTGGATTTCCGTAACGAAATAAACTAGTGATCTTCCCACATTCTAATTTAATCGAGGTGACAAACTTTCTTTGCATCCGTTGGAAGAGCTCAGAATTAAATGATCTTGATGAATATACCAACGAACTATATCTGTATTATTATAGTCCTTATGGATATTTCATGTATGTAAACAAAATTCAAATTGAAAAATACAAAGTTTTTGGAAACAAATTCATAGCTTTCTACTTTCTATATTTTACATTATATTATATTCCACAGTATTAAGTTATAATATCATATAGTTTCGAGTCTACTCCATCTTTCCATTTACTCTCATCTCTCCCTTTTTCCTTCGTTTACCCAAAAGGTTCAAAAAATGGACTTCTCAGCTGTCAGTTCAAATGACAACAAATTATGATTGATAGAGAGAGAGAGAGAGAGAGCGCGAACGAGAGCGAGAGAGAGAGACGCATTTCGGAAAGTGCCTTTTTGGCAAAAAACCTTCTACATGAACTTTTTGTAAATACTTTGACTTTTTTTTTCCTACAATTTTTCTCGCACTCTCACACAAGATTCTTTTTATTACGGTGGTTCTTTCCTTTGAATCCCTATTTTTGCTATAAACTACTGAAACACATAATTTCCATCTTAACTTTTTTTCGCAATAATTTTCTCTCCCTTTCCCCAGTGTACTTAAAAGGCAATAACAGTTTAACAATATAAATAGCCAAACATTGCAATGGAAATGACCATCATAAACCATAAAAGTAAATTGCTGGGATTGCGATGAGTTCCGCACTCGAGTCCTTCAAGTCAAAGACCAACAAACAATGACCGCAGTTAATTTTTTTATGCGGGTAACTAAAAAAAAGTCACAAGTTATGACGTCGTCAGTACTTGACTCCATTCAATACAAGTAAATATCCAACACTAAACAATTCAACACTCTTCTTTATTTCAAATTCGTTTTCCAAATTTACAATCTTTCATAGTATACAGATTTAAAAAAATGCTGGTATATTGCGTATGTTGGGCATTTCCCCGTTCACGTTACCGCACCTTTTTTTTTAGTACAATGAAGAGCTTCTTGGGGATAAAACTTTTATAAAGTAGAATTAATTGGAGAAAGGTGTGGAGAGTGGGTTGAAAGTTGTAAGGAGTTGACTTGTATATGTGTGCGAAAGGGAGAGAGAGAGAGAGAGAAAGTACTCGTGTCTGTTGCATTGAATGATTTAGACGAGGTGTTGTGTACAGAATGAGAATTACAGTTAAGAGGATGTAAAAGTAATAGAGGTGAAAGGTAAACGATGGAAAGGAAGAACGTGGGGTAAAGAGAGAGTACGATAAATAGATGATTTAGTATTCTACTTTCTTTTGTGGGGACTACACCAAATAGGAAAAGAACAAAAATAGAATAAAATGTTGATGGAGAAATATGGCGAATTGAAAATGACGCGATATGGTTTTTGGATTTTGAGGATGGAGAGGGAGAGAGAGGGGGAGAGAAAGAGAGAGAAGAGATCTGTCCAAGAGTTTGGTGACTGGTGACAAGTGAAAAAAAAGAAGTGAAGATGTGAATTTTTTTTGTCATGGTATTGTTATTCAAGCAATGTTCAGAGTGGCGACAGGGGTTTGTGCAGATTGTGTGCCGTTTCAATCAAGTGTGGACGTGTTTGGTAGGGTTTGAAGTGTGGGAAATCATTAGGGCAGCGGTAGGTCCCATCGAATGTTAACCGCATCTCAAACATTGTCATTGTGGCTTGTTTGTCCATGTGCAATATGCGGATTGATAAACGTTTCCACGGTTCCTTCCTTGACGTGACCTGACTTCACATCTCATTCTCTCTCTATCTATCTCTATCTCCCTTTCTCTCTCTCTCTCTCTCACTTTTCTCTCGTCTCCATCTTCTATACTCCACATCTCTCTCTCTCGTTCTCTCTGTCTCCCTCTCTTTGTCTCTCTCCATACAATCCACAACTTGGCACCCGTTTGACTTTCCACTCTTATCTAACTTGCCTATTTGTCTTTGTCTGGCCATGAAACTCTTGGCTCTCACCACTTTGGCTCCAGAGAGTACAAGGACTAAAACGAGAGAGCGAGGAAACAAGCGAGCGAATTTGAGTGACTTCATTGGAATTTTTTTTTTTTTTTTTTTTGAATTACCTATGCAGACCAATCGGCAGTTGTCGAACCCATTTCTGTACATGGACTACTGCCTGAGACTGACTACTACATGACCTATGAGGGATCCACAACTCAACCCGGATGTTGGGAGACAGTCACTTGGGTCCTTTTCAACAAACCCGTCTACATTTCTCGAAAAAATGTAAAACTCTTTCCTTCTTCTCTCCTTTTGTTTATGTACATTTCAATATATTCTATAGATGAGCACAATAAAAAGGAATTGTGTGTGGGTACAACAAAAATAAATGGATTTCATTTGACGTGTGTGTATACATAGATGTACTGGTTACGACAATTGAAACAAGGAACTGAGTTAGCGCCCAAAATCCCCCTATGGAATGTACGACCAACACAGGTGAGTATACATATATATATATATTGGAACCTTTTTTTTATTTTTATCTTGTACACACGAAATGAAAAGTTTTTTTTTTTTTTGATGGTTGGTTGGTTGGTTGGTTAATTGTGAGATTGAACAAGAACAATATTTTTTCAGCACATCCACCACAGAACCGTGAGGACGAATATAAATTTTGCACAGGCTCAGGTGAGAAGCGTTTAGATGAGTCTTAATGAAAGTGAAAAGTTATGGGTTTGGGTTGTCTGGGTCAGATCGCATCTGCTTTCTTTGTACACCTCTTACATTCAAGATTCGAGTCTCTCTCTACGTGTTCTCGCTCTCACTTGAGATGGAGTGTGTGTGTGTGTGTGTGTGTGTGTGTGTGTGTGTGTGTGTGTGTGTGTGTGGAGGTGTGTGTGTGTGTGTGGAGGTGTCTCTGGATTGCATGTGGCTTTTAATTTGGGACTGTCCGTGTCAGTGAAAGTGAGTGTGTATGTCTTAAAATGGCGTACATTGTGTGGTCTTTAGAGTGGACCTCCTTGTCCACACACTTACACAGACACACCAGGACATACGGACATACACACACGCAAAAGAGTGAAACTTATAGGAAATACTAAGGACAGTTCCGTTTTAGAGGCCCCCAGTGCAGATAAATTCTCCTTAATCGAAAGACATACAAGGGCGAGCACAATAAAAGTTGTGGCTTAGCCTCAATGGGCTGTTCGGGTTGGCGAAGAAGGGTTTTTAGGATCCCAGATCTGTGATTCCTTGAGTCTCATTGCCGAGCGTCTCCACTTCTATTGCCCACACTCTCATTATCCATTGCGACTCTTATGGGACCATTCTTTTTCTCCTACGTCCAATTCCACATGGGAGTCATTCTTGACCATTTCCGCTTTCAATGACTATTTTGTATTTCGTACAGCTCGAATCGCACCCATTTCCTTCTTTTTTTTTCTATATCCGTATACTTTCTTTCCTTTCCTTTTTTTCCTTTCTCTTTCCCCCCTGTTTTCTCTCTTTCTTTATTCTGTCTCACTTTCTTCTTCTTGTGTGTCTGTGTCCTTTTTGTTTCGTTCAGTCCTCATCTCTTGAACAAATATCCTAATATGTTTGGACTCTTGGAATCTCCATCTGTATGTATTCTTATATTTTATACATGAGTAGTATAGGATGTACGATAGAGAGCGGGAGAGAGAGAGAGAGAGAGACTCGAATGTGTTTGGTACACACATATCCACATCCTTTGAAATAATAACAATCAAATTAAACTAAATCGTTTCCCAAGGCTAACCATTTTCTTGTCTGTACATAGGCAAAGAAATGTCCGACAATGCACAAGGAAACTTACTACAAAGCAAACTTGTGGAGGCCACACGTTATGTGATTCCCTGAGAAATTGTGATTCATCAATACTCACCTTTGGCAATATCTCTTCAGAACAATCCACGTTCCATCGCGCTCCCTGCCAACTCTTTCACCTTTAACGAATAACCTCCACGACCTTCTTTTTTTTTTTTGGTCCACAGACCCACCAAACAAACTAAAAAATCTCCAGTCCAGCCAGCCAGCCAGACTTTACTATTTCAAGAAAATTATAAGACGAAAAAACGAAAGAGAATAAGAAAAAGAAAAGACGACGAAGAAGAAGAAGAAGGAGGAGGAGGAGAGGAAGAAGAAGAATCTTTCTCTTCATATTGTATTCATCGAATTTATCTCTGTCCCGCATATAACTATATAACTCGTATATTTTAACTCATTCCACACTACGTATATATAACTTCTTGTTCATTCACATGATAATCTAATACTTTCAAATGTATATACACAATCACAATCCAATACCACATGTAGTATTAAATTGAATATATTCATCGCATCCATCTATATTAATATCGTACGTTTAAGGAAATGTATTTTTCTGTTTTTATTTTTATTTTACGGTAATTCTAAGTTTGTAATTCATACGCCAATTTGAGTATTACTAAAACGTCGTTCTACTTCCTATAAAATGTGCAAAACAAGTTGAGCAAATACAAAACCAATTGCAATATCTGCCTAACTTGAATATCGGCCAAGTATACTGTAGTGACTGTAGTCAATTATATTTTTCTCAATTCCCCCCCCCCCCCCCGCAAAAGTATTTGAGATTTACACAAGCCAACCAAACAAAGTTCCTATATCTTTATCAGAGTCTCGTTCACATCTCCTTGAATAATCTTTAATTTCATATTTTCTCTTATTCTGTCCCTCTCTCAGTCTGTCTTTTTCCCTCCATTTCTCAACACTTATATACGGACAAGTTTGTGTAAAACCCAGTTTAAGATTATAAGCTACAGAAAACACGATATTCTATATATAGATTTCTACTGCGGTTCTCCTTCTGTTAATATTTCAAACATCTCAACGTACATTATCGAAATTGTTACCTATATGTCTACAACTGTTTGCGTATGCAAGTGCCTACATTCTACATTCTACATAAATATGTACATGCGAATGGGGACTCAAATTGTCCCTTCTCCTTCTCATCGTCGTCGTCGTCGTCGTCGCCGAGTAATGACTTTTTTTCTTCAAAAACTCATCCACAAAGTTCATTCAAGTTGAGTTTTCTCCGGAACCCATCATCATCCTTATCATGAGTAGTGACTGCTCCTCAATGGATATGAACTCACATCGTCTTCAAGTCTACTAGTTGGAACATGGAAACTTGATGGTACAAGAAAACAAAATTACAATAAAACTACATGATGTCATTTCGAAGGTTCACTCACCAAGAAAAAGATCTTCTTGATGATATATCGGATGTATTCATATATAATATATATATATATATATGTATCTGTACATACGCGCAAAACTGTATAGTCTATACAGACACTTGAACTGTAGTCGACTAATATTCTCCAATGTGTATCGATATATTATAGCCAGGAAGTTTATGTAAGTAAATCCGGGAAAAAAGTATGATCAGAAACAGTATTTTGCAAAAGACTAAAGAGAGAGAGAGAGTGAGAGAGAGAGATGATGGAAGAGCCAATCAGGAAAATCCGTATAAACACAAAACTTTCAGCTATATATACACATACATACAGCAGGAATATTCATTTTTATTACTGTATGACAAACTATAAAGTTATTTATTTCAGATGTTCATCATACTAAATAAACTTATTAGACTTATGATCCACATTGGCATTTATTACCATTCAAAGAAAGTGTGATCAAAACTTTGACTATTCGATTTATAGTTGACGATACAAGAGAGAGAGAGAGGCAATCTCCGAATGTCTTCATTTTCCTTCAAAAAAATGATTTCATATATTCCATACTTATGATGTTGGTACGTTTTATGTTGTTTTATGTTGTTTTGAGTTTGTTTGTTTATTCAAGAGCTAAAAACTATTATCGCTTGGAGTCGCTCACAGTATTAAAGTCTCACGGTTATGTTTTATGTGTGTGATTAAAACGAAAGAAAGGAATAATTGTCAGCAATATTCAAACTTTCAATTTCCTCTGGTATTTATATTTTTTTGGCATGAAACTAATTTCCTTGTTAATATATTTTGTACAGTGTAACCTAACTCTAAAAATTACTTGTTATACATGCTAAAATATGATCATTGCCTTGGTATTTACGTATATTACGATGACAGCTACTCAAATTGTCCATTCAAATTTTAAAGAGAGAGAAATATACGCAAACCAAAAATTTTGTGTTTGATGTATATGTTGTATTATTCAAAATTCAAATTCAGATTAGATCAAAGTGTTTTTGATGAATGTAAAAGATGCATTGCACATAGTACTGCACACATACATACCGCACGCAGATTTTTTTTTATGTATACGTACATTTACACATATAAGGGAATTCCGAAATTGTTGACAGTGATTCAAAACAAAAATATAACGGTGACTACGTAAATATTTAACATGAAACCCTGTATTCAAACATTAGACGATTGTATACAATATACATAATATGATATCGATATGTACAGACATAATTTATGCTTTAATTTTGATGAATATACATAAAAAAAATACACACATGACAAAAATGCAAATAAATATTGTTACTATTGTTACTACACAAACAAGTTCTCCCTTTATTTCACTACTACTTTCATTCTTCACGCGGCCCATAGGAATTTTCATATATCATGGTGAAAGCAATATTTGCTTTCTCTTTTCACCCTGAGAAAATAATCATTTTGCAAAAAATGACCTTTCCAACGGATTTTAAAATCCGACACGGACTGTGTATATATTTAAGTTTGCACTCGCCCCCCTAATCATAGGTTTTGAACGTTTTAAATTTATTTTTGAAAAATGCAACTGAGAAATGGACTGAAAAAAGGTAATACTAACGACTTTCTGAAAATAAGGGTTTTAAAGGTAATTGTCGTGAAAATGAAATACAGTTGTGGTAAACACTGCTCATTGTTTTTGCACACTGGCTCTCTCTCTCTCTCCGTTCTCTGTGCGTGAGTCTGATCTTGAAAATGAAAGTGAAAGCACGCATTTTGATGGGGGGAACTTTTGTCCCTCGACATCTACCGTTACAGGCATGATATACGTCAGAGTCTTTGTTCCTTAGTGTTTCCCTTGGCAGTTGTGAGATGAAAGGCCATGCCAAATATTTTGGGGGAAGTAAACATTAGTTAGTCGTCTCTCGAAAACTATATAGGAATAAATGCATTTCCTTTGCATTGCATTTGCCTTGTACTTGTGCGTTCACATTTCACAAATGTTGTTTGTTGTTTTGAAGGCGTCGTAGTTAGATTGGGGTTCTACGACGTATTAAATGGGAAAGAGAGAGAGAGAGAGAGGAGCTGGTGGATTTCACTCTTCACCACCAACACCAACGCACACACACGATAAGCAAATTTGAATCTGATGCTCATGCTTCTGCTGTTGCTGTCAGGGTTTGCAATAATAAAAGTTTGGCTCAAATCTCAAATATTCATATATATATATATATAATACATGATGATGCCAATTTGCGTGTTGTTGTATTGCTCGCTCGATCCTCAAAATTGATGCATTCCATTTCATAGTGCGTAAGTACAGGACGAGAGGGTCTACCTGTTCAAAGTGTACATATGCATATGTTTTGTGTTATGCTCTCAAAGTGTTGTGGGCGTTTGCATTTCCGATTTACATTCATTTGTTTTATGATTTACTATTTATTATGTCAAATAACTAATGTCTTTTGTTTAGTTAATGGATTATTTGTGTATGTACTTTTCCATGATAATGAAATGTGTATCATCATCATCATGTGTAAGTGTATGTGTGGTATCTATAATGAATTAATGAATCCACTGAAAAATGGCAGCTGTGTTGGGAGTCCAATATAAGTATAAGTATATGGATGTAGAATCCATTAATTTAATTTCTGATGAACGCATTTATGTTTTACACAAAAGTATATATATATATATATATATATATATTTCACAATGCTTCACTGTTGACGATACCAAACTAAATCGGTCAACAATAATTTTAACCTGTATATATAAAACTTAATATGGAAGGAAGAGCCGTGACATAGTCATGTCATAGTCTTAACTTTCTTAACTAAGGTAAAATCAATACATCTCGACAATTTAGAATCTTCAAAGATTGATAAATAGTAATGTGTTATGCTCAGGATGATGAGATGACATTTCTTACATATTTTACACTTGACATTACGAAAAAAATGGTCCCTTCCCAATAATGTACTAAAAAATATGAGAAAATTCTGATAGTCCAAAAAAATATGTCACATATTCGTTGAAGGCACGAATAGACCAAATGTGTCACATTTCTATTTCCCATTTCACGTGTTGTACACACATGTGATGATAGAGCATATGACTCATTTTTCCACAGGGGACTTTAAGTATTCTCTCTCAGTATATCATGATATGTATATACATATAGTTTTTATTTGTTTTAAAAGCGAGTACACGAAATATTTATGTTATGAATTGAGTGTTTTCCGTACCTACTCTCTATCCACAGTCCACACGACTTTTCTTTTTCTGAGCCAAGACGCGTAGCGTATGAGTTACCCTTGATATTCGTACGCGAAAGTTGAAAAAAATTTGAATTTTGAAATGTGAAATCCACACAGTGTTGTATAATTCTGGAATCGATTCTATGTTAAAGGATAGGACAATTCCTAGAGAATTATACAAGACTCTTTTATCGTCTTATATACCGTTTCACTGATGATGTTTAGTTTGTGAACTGATTTTTTTTTTTTTGAAAATATAGCATTTGGATATGAGGCCATGTGTGTCGACTTTCATTCCCATCATGTCTGTGTCTGTCTCTGTCTTTAGTCTTGACTCTTCACAGATCAGATGAGTCATGTAGTGAAAATGCACTGAATATTGATAAAACTTTTTTTTTTTTATGATGGTGATGGCCCAAACAAATAGAAAATTCTAAAAGCTTGCATGTTCTTTGTACATTTACATTATACATGTTGTAGTAAACCGTTCAAAAAAAAAATTTATACTTTTATTTGACTTTTTTTCTTCTCTCTTTCCTCTGTGCATGCATTTTAATTTACTTTTCAATGTATTCTTACTCCATTCTCGTGCCGATTTAAAATTCGACTGTTAGAACATATATTTTGTTCATAATCATATTGATTGATTGTGTTTTATTTCTGAAAGTGCATTTATATAGGATCATCGCCCATCCCATATGAAATGTTTACAAATTCATCATATAAAATTGACAGTCCCAAATGCCCGGCTTTAAAACTTGAGCAAGCTTTATAATAATATACTAATTAAAACTAACTTGGACTAGAAATACAGCAAGGATTCTCATTCGCAATAGAAATTTAATGTGATCAATTCAATAGACAATAGTGGCAAGTAAAAATATTTTTTCTATTGAGCCTTGACTCGTATCAAGAACTAAATGACAAAATGTTAAAACGTGCCGTGAAAGATAATACGCTTAGAAACGCTTATAAACCTTTGTAGTGTATATAGCCTTCATGAATGATATGGCGAAAAAAATAAGTTTCAACAAAAAAGGGGGGGAGAGAGAGATAGAAGGAAATATATTATAGTAATGTCCAAAACATATTTATTTTCTTTGAAACTTGACCATTCTCTCGTCTCTCGTTTCATTTATGATTGACAAAAACAAAAAATATATATATTTGAAACAACAGATCAACGGTGAATGAGAGGATTATAAGAAATGGGAAGCATACATTTTACAAGTCTCGGTATAAGGGTTACACGTGGACATACCAAGTACGATTAGCATTTTATGTATACATTGAGAGGTACTGAACAGGAGATAAGTAACGAAAAAAACAAAAATTCTATAGTAGTCAGTCACACAATTGTCAAGTTTTGAAAAAAGTACGAAAAGATTCTTCCTCTGGATATATATGCTAATTTCAAGTAATTTACATTTACATTTTTAGTCTGACCCACATGAATGTGTGAGCCTTTTATATATTTGAATATGAACAATTGTCATTTCCACAGTCTGGACTCGAGTAGGTAAATTTGAATATGAAGGGAATACAAGACGACAACGACCTTCCCCAGTAAGTCAACCTTAAATTCATATTTAAATCTCAAGTCATATATATATATATATCGTAGCGTCTACTTGAAATAGATTTTGGCAGGGTTATAGTTTCTGTGTCCGTTCTTCTTCTTTTTTCGTATTATTTCATAGTTTCATACCCTCACACACAAACGCCTCACACTCACCTTCCACACAGTGTCTCCGCAATTGGTCAGGAACAGCAAATTTCCTCTATATATATGTACATGTACATATACAAAATTGTTAATTCCCTTTTTCTCTTGCTATATAGTTATAGGAAATGTGAACAGGCTGATAAATATATACTTTGTACAAATACAACAATGTGTACTAGATAGTACATAATGTTGGTATGAAAAAGGTCACATTGAGTCCTTCACGTCGTACATTCACATTTCACATTTTACAATCATGTTCAAACATTTCAAAATGCATTGGAAACTAAAGTATACTGTTCTACTCCCTTGGAAATGCATGTACATATTTTTGTTGGGCATTTCTGTGAAATCCAAAACACTGCTGACTGCTAACTTATACGAAAGATGTGCAAAGTATATACATATATTATTATATATATATTATTATGTATCGAAAATATACGAAATAAATACATACTACAAATGTGTGACAACAATTCAATTCCCGTGTATGTATAAGAATTCTGAGAATAAGAATACGAATAAGAATGGTGATGTTGAAAAAAATAAAAATAAAAACAAGAACTACGACAACTAATAAATAGGATGAAAGAGCAAAATAGGTACATTGTATCTATATACATATATGATATATCTATTAAAGTATAAAATGTAGAAGAAAACTATAGAATATTTTTTGCTTTGCTAAAAAGACGTGTGCACATGGAATGGAACGTACTTACGTACGGCATTTTACCAACCATTTTACATGTAGACAAGTATAGGTAGGTAGAGGTACACCGTTCCATATAGGAAATTATCCAACATACATACTTATGTACATATGTAGATATTATTGTATTGGGTATCTGTTTTTTCTCTTACGCACATTTTCCGCTTGTTTTCAAGTGTCTATACAGTGTCTATATATCTATCGAGTGTCTCTTACATTTACATAGAACTTTTGCGCTACTGACTATGTACATACCACAACAACAAGAGAGAGAAAGAAAGAGAGAGAGAGAGAGATTTGAAACGATTCATCAAAACATGCACTTTGCTCATGCCTTAAAAATAAACAAAGTGCTAACTAAACTGGAGAAAAGTTCCACTACATACATACATTTAAATATGAGACTATACACTTATACCGTATAAGTTATACGTACATACAATGAAGAATACTTCCCTGTATGTATATGCAGTATGCACGTTGTTTCATGTATTGTATGTATTGACTCTTTCATAATGTAATGTCCATATTGTATCGTATACACTATACATACACAAATGTAATGGGAAATGACTGCAAACTTGTGACTCGCTAGACGGAATAAAAGTATTTAAAAGCACATTAGCTGTGAAACTTTGACAGCGCCATCGCAAAATGAATACTACACAAAATGCATGCACAATAATTATTGCTATTGCATATCAGTTCTCTCTCTCTCTCTCTCTCTCGCTGTAAAAATACCAATTGTTTTCTAAAACATTAGTTACCATAAATTCCTTAATTATCATCAGAATATTGTTCATCTCAACATGTTCAATCGACACAGAGAGAGAGAGGACTCAAAATGTAAAGCATTTTCATAATTTGGCAAATCTTTTGAATATAGCATTATTTTTTTAATCGTTACTTATAGAAAATTCTAGAAAATTATTCAAGTTTGAGGGGGAAAACTACAAGGAACAAATGAATTTTTTTTCATCAATATAATGATGAGTAAAAAATGTGTGTATATAATAAATAATGATATTATTTGTTATACTGCACTGGAGAGGAAAATAGAAGAAAAAAACGACGAATTTTAGACGAATCACGTACGCGTATATAGGAACTGTAATGTTCTGCCATCAGCAAATATGATAGTGAATAGTGACACACTGCTTGACAAATATTGACAATCATTTACTTTTCTCATATGTATTTGTAAATGGGTATATCATTATAAGTAATAAGTAATATGTATGAGGATGGCTGCGTATTTATCAATTTTCTGGATACATATATTACTCCAGTATACATATACATTATATATGTATACTGAAAGCATATTTTCAGAAAATCATTTTAAATTTTGTCTTGACTTGAAACTGAAACAACTTCTTTACTTTAACATTGAAGACTTGTGAGGGTGACAAGCGACAATATGAAATATATAAAATAGATAATATGGATTTACAATATATTTTCAAAATTTACACACACTCACACAAATAAAAACAAAATTGAGATAAGGCAAGAAGACCTAAGGTGGTGGTCATTATTATATATATTTTCCCTTCACATAAAAATGATGAATAATAAAATTCATCTATCTATCATATGTACAATGTTTTATTTTTTTTAATTTTCCTACTGCATCACTCTGTAATTGTAATAGACCCCCAAGTCCTTAAATTTGCTTCATTTATCTTTTACCCATATGATGATCCTTCGAAAATCCATACATGAAAATGAAATTGTCTAGATATTTTTCAATTCTTTAAAACCCGGTCTGTTTGTGCGTATGTCTTGTTGCTATTGAGAGAGAGAGTGAGTACATGCGTGTGTATTAAGACTTACACACAGCTTTTTCCTCAACACAGAGCGTATTTTAGTATTAATTTTAGACAGGATTGCAGTTTGAGCTATGGCTGTCAAATTGTGGAATGGTTGATAATTGAAGAAGAGTTGCAGGTTGTTTTATACTCTCTCTCTCACTCTCTCTCTCTCTCTCTCTCTCTCTCTCTCTCTCTCTCTCTCTCTCTCTCTCTCTATTTCACTCATATGAACCAATGTCGATTAGTTTGAAGTATGGGCCGAAAAACAAGGCAGATGCTCTGTCGCCTCGAAATTATCGCAAAAGAAGTCAGTCGGTGATAGTATAATATAAGCACACCACACTATGATGCGTGTAACATGTCATGTGCATACGTAAACAGTGATCGAGAAAGCAACAGAGTAGGATTTCCAGAAGGCTTAAAAGAATGAAGAGAGCTGAGAGTGAGTGAGTGAGTGAGTGAGTGAGTGAGATGAAATGAGATGAGAGTATATTCTGCAGACTCCAAGACGAAAGTTGGCTGGTTGGCTTCTTCCTCCAAACATTACAAGTACAAGAAAAATATCTAAATGTGTGTGTGTGTGTGTGTGTGTTGTGTATAGTTGTAGTTGAATTTATGTCCGTTTGCGTAAGTCCATATGTAAATGAGTAGTGAGAAGAAATGCACACACATCTCTTATGATAATGTGACTATGTTGTATTTTGTATTTAAAGTATTGCACTGTTATTAGTAGGGAGAAACAGAAAAGCTTCTTCATCAAGTGGAGTTAATCATTACTTAACCATAGGAAGACAGAGAGAGAGAGTGAATGGATATCATTTATACGAAACACATATTCTCTTGGTATATACAGTTGTTGTTGTTGTGTGTGAGTATTTGAGTATGTGAATTTGAATGTGTAGAGGAACATTACGTTGGAGGATGGAATTATAACTATTTAGAATAAAGTGTGTATCTGTATTCTGTATTCTGTATACCATATTCATGATGATGATGTAGTCTTCCTCTACACAGAAATGACTGCATTCATTATAACATTTTTCACATGTTCAGTGTGTAACTAGGTGGTTACGTATGTATGTATGTAAGTACATTGTACAATGTACATAGTACATACCGATACTTTTTACATATTCCTGACTGGAAATGATATGACTTGAAACTTCCAAGTTTATGCTCAGCCATGCAATGCACACTGCTGCTGAATGTTTATGAAATTTTCTCCCTAATTTTTTCATACTTGGTCTTCTTTCCTTTACTGCATATGTACTCCTCGACTGCCACATAATACATAGTATATAGACAATGTCTAATAGACATACATATTGTGCATGTTTTGTTGCTTACTCTCTCCTTGTGCTTTGCTTTGGTTTTTTCCATGTTGGCCAACTAATCGTGAAGCTACTTTCTGGTAAGTCAAAGTCAACATATGCACGAATGCATATTATGTAGTGCAAGTTTTTCAAGTTTTTTTTAAGTCTCTCTCCTTCCCTCACTCCTCATTCATTGAAGGGTTTCCCTACACTATTATAAACACACACACACATACACACATTACACACTCACAACTTAACATTAAACATCTAAAACGCATTGTATTCCGAGGGCTTCGCGTCTATCTTTTCTCCTTCTCGTCTCTTTCTCTGCCTGTCTCTCCCTCTCTTTCTTGTTCACTCACTATATTTTCTTCTCCGTCTTGCTGTAGCTGCTTTGCTCTTGTATTCTCTTTCTCTCTGTTCTTCTCTCTCTCTCTCTCTCTGGCATTTATCTCTTATGCAAAAAAAAATTCTCGAGAGCCTGAAGGGCTTTGTAAATAACACTATAGGATGGGCCACACGAAGAACACGTTAGGCGAGGACGTATGGTCAAGAATATGTGCGAGCACACGCAATGCAACTTTACCACACATAATATAGCTCATACGCAGACTATACTATACACATTCAAGCACACTACATAGTACACAGTACACACACACACACACACACACAACACACACACATTGTGGATGCTCAAGTTAAAAAAAACAAACGCTCCCTTACACATAAATTGACTCTCGAGTATATATTTTTGTATACGCACATGGTATGCGTATATTTACAGCAAACTGCACCCACAAATGCATCCATCGATCCTTGGATCCTTTTCTCGTCTCGTCTCGTCTCGTCTATCCAATCAAACTCAATACATGTCTGACCACATCATTGTCAATTTCATACATACATACATTTCATATATACGCACAGTTTAAAAAGCCTATATACTCGAGTAAGTATATGCAGTAAACAAGCTTTAACTTTCCTTCCCTTCATCATTTTACTACTTGTCTACGCAGCTATACAGCTACTCTATTAATTCTCAAAAAATTTATTACCACATGCACTGATTTTGGATAAAATAAAAATACGCTCATAGTTTATAAACAACTTTTTTTTTACCTCATTTTTTTTATGGAACTATTCAAAGGCAAACATTCAGTATATGAATATGCATGCATATACATATACATATATGTATGTACCTAATTTGAATTTTCTCATTAGACATTGAAAACAAAATCAAAATTGACAGCCCAAAATATTTAGAAAAATTCCAATTCCAATTTCTTACTTTGTTTTTTAGTCTGTTTTATACTGGTATTACATTTATACTGCCACTTGTTACATATGCAGAAACACGATCATTTAACAAACAAAATTACCTAAATCTTTCACATTTGATGAGGGTTTTGAGGGGAAATGAAAGTGACTGTATATAAAGAAAGGGAGGCATGAGAAAGTAGGAGCAAATTTCATATCGTGTATACATATATGTGATAGCATACCATTTAGATATTATGGATTCTAATTCATATGATTGGAGGGAGAAGCAGCAACGACAATTTTCTAAATAAGAAAGATAATCTTTTTGGTTGTATGGTATTTTATCCTGTAAGATGCTAAATGAGAGTGTCAAATGTCAATCGTGTGCCCTTGAGAATTCCTGCTTTGAAAGGGGTGCTCACGAACAAGTAACAAGTAGATACAAGTACAAGAAGATGTAGAAGAAGAAGAAGTGGAAGTAGAGGAGGAAGGGGAAAAAGCAACGCTTGTCCTGGGCAAGAGTTGCAGGTATGTACACAAATCTATACCATGATGTTACTAAACCAGACACTGTCGTAGTGTAGTACTGCTACTAAATGAACGATAGAGAGATTATAGGTCACTGTTTGGCAACAAGATTCTCCAGCAAGTGTATTTTCGAGACTATATGTATATACAGATATACCAAGAGCAGATGAACAACCAAGATGAACAAGTGCATGTAACGAAAGAGTGAGCGAGAGAGAGAGAGAGAGTGAGAGAGAGAGCGAGCGAGACGATATATGGAAATGGAAAAGGAATTAATGGCCTGACCCTTCATTCGTCCCAAACAACTACATAACACGACCTTATAAGGATATAAATATTTTTTCCTCTGTATACTTGTGTTCATATATTATATGTGTGTGTGGTATATTCTGCTTTTTATAACGATTATATAATAAACTATGAACACATGTGGTATGGAAAGAGCGAATCAGTGAGAAAGAGTGAAGAAAGAACAGAAGAGAGTTGAAACCTTAGGTAAGTTTTCGATAACGTCTGAAGGAATTCACAAGACAAGAGCTAAAAAGGCAAGCATGCATGCAATATCAATATATATAGAGGTAAAAAAAAGTTGTGTGTGTGTGTGTGTATGCAATGCATTGTATTTTGTACACATACTGGAGGGAGAGGGAGAGAGAGAGACTAAAAACAAGTTGATGACGGAGTAAACGGGATAGGGAAAAGAGTTTTTCCTTGATACCTGAGGGACATGACGATTGAAGAGTAGGGGCGAGAAAAAATCGGATCGAATGAGCAGCAATTGCCATTGCATAACACGTCAAGCTTGAGGACTCGAAGGGAGGCGAAGCTCAAATATACAATGAAGCACCTGGACAAAAATCTAGAAGATGACTGCAATGTGCTTTGGATATTATTTAGAAGGCAAATGTGAAACTAAGGGGTACTTTGTGTGAGTGTGTGTGTGTGGAGGGGGTGTAGGAGAGAGAGAGAGAGAGAGAGAGAGAGAGAGAGAGATGAGTCTTGAGATGTATTCTCTCTCTACAACTCTACATATACAAGTCTAGGCAAACCTGTCTGTCTGTCTATCTGTCTGCAACAATATAGTCTGACTTATGTAATAATACTTTTCTTCTCAACCAAAGAGAGAGAGAGAGAGAACGAAAGTGGATTTCCTAATATGTATGAGTATGCAGGCTCATGTACATGTATATATAATTTTGTACATGCATCTCTTGGTCGTTTTTTTCTTCATCATCATACAATACAATGTCAGATTAGAACTTTGTTGCATTGCAGTTGCAGGGCCACTACTTACTTGCTTTCTTACTTTCTTACTTGCTGCCCTTGGCTTTCCGCGTTGTATGTTGCCTTGATGAAGTGCTAAAGAACCAGGACTTTTTATAGACATTTTTCTCTATAAAGGACTTAATATCTAATATCTAGGTATATATTATTACACGCACTCACATATATGTATAATGGTACTTGAAGAAAGATGTGATGCTATATAAAGAATTTAGGCTCAAACGGGTTGCCACCGGCACCATTACATTGCCAACAAGAATGGCATTGGCATTGCACCGACCATTTTCTCCACACGATTTTTTTGTCTCATTGAACTTCCCCTCGCTCGCAGAAGAAATGTTTTTTTTTTTCGTTCCCTCTCTGTCTCTCTTTCCTCTCTCTCTCTGTCTTCCACCCTCGTTCAAATAAAAAAAGGGCTTTACATACAATATGTTTCAAAGTATGTATCATTTCCAATCACCTACTACTTTCCCCCCGTTACACATAGATTTTGTCATGTTCAGATATTTAGAAACAACACCCAAATTTACATAATTCCTCACCAAATAATGCAATTGTATAAAGTCTCGAGAAAAGTGGTGGTTTATTCGAAGCATTTCTCAGTATCCGTACAAGTATACAGAGAGAGTAAAGATTTGAATCGGATTTTTAGAAATTGTCGCAAAATACGAGGAAAATTAGTTAAAACATTTCATGTACATATACATATTTTAAAAGGTCACAAGCTAATTATTTCTGAGCAAACATACAAAATGAGTCGTAAAAAAATACTCGTGAGGCAAAATTGAATTGTCAAACCCTCGTGATCGTAATTCGTAATGCGTATTGGTTACGTAATATGTAGACAGACCTTAACCGCGAGAAGCGAAGTGCAAGGAAGCAATCCAGCCAAGTCGAGATAAAACCGAGAGGAAAAAAAACCTAGCTCAAACAACCTGCCTGCATCTCTCTCCTGTTCTCTGTATATGTTTGTGTGTGTATGTTTGCTGTCCGTATGAGGCTGCTGTAATCTGCTCAAGCTTTTCCATCCAACTCCTGCCCCAGTGATCCCCTTTACATAGCGAATGTCGAAGAAAAAAAGCATTTTTCCGTACAACTCTCTCTCTGTATCTCTCATTTGTACAAATTTTTCTTATGTATATACTTTGAAAACGTAACAGGATATTTATTTAATTTCTTGCTCTTTTATCAGCACTAATATTTTTGTCGTCTAGTATTTACTCTCCATGGACTTACAATTAGAACAGTGCTTTTATATGTTGTTCAGTGTTTGTCGTTGTTTGTCGTTTTGCGATATCATATACAATAAGTAAAAAATGGATTTGTAATAATGGTCGTATATATTTTCCCCATTTAATTTATCTTGGTAAATCAGTACAAGGGATAAGACACTGCATAAAATATTCTTCATGGAAAGGTTAAAAAGGAACTCTAATTTAGTCAGGTCACGTGACTTGTTTTATCAACGCTACAATATTTTGTTGGTTCTTTTGCTCTCCCTCCCTCTCCTCCTGTCTCACACTCACTCTCTCTTAACAGTCATATTAGTTTCATTTGAAAATTTTCATGAATACAATGCATGTGTGTAAATATATATTGTTTTATTTTATTTTAAAGGATATACTTTAAAAGGGTTTTACAATATAATTTAAATGAATAATAAACAGTGCTCAAGCCGAGAGAACTCAGACGAGCTAAAAGAAAGTCCGTACTGGACAAAACAAACAAACCCTGGAGAAAGCAAATAGTTATCTACTTGATTCACAGCGAGACTCGGAATTGAACTCAACGATCAATTCGGTCGGGGT